>BSBK01005018.1:172500-485000 GCA_027943335.1 Chamaecyparis obtusa
TTGGTCTCTTGTCATGAGACTTTACATGTTTTGTTTCATCTTTGGAAATCATAGCTTCAATCTAAGCTACATGGAAAATAGGAGAATAAATTGACATTAAAAATGTAAAGAGAAAGATGCCAATGCACATAACTCCTACAATCAGTAGAGACAAAAATTGCAAAAAAAATTCTTGTAGATATTTCATGATTGCCATATATCGTAGATGTTCTCTAGGACAAAGTTAGAGGTTTCTAATTCTATGTCATTAACATTTTGATCAGAATATGTAGCAAGTGTCCTTAGCTGGTTGCCCTCTCTACTTAAGTGCAATTGTGGATGAAAAAAAGAAAATGAATATTTTAGCCATGTTCTAAATTTATGTAGTGATTAAAATTTAAATATATGAATTACTTGAGAAAATCAAATCTAATAATGTGATGTAGGGGAATCCAAGGTTAAGGTAGGGGCATTATGTGTCCTTAGTGAAACTGCATGGAGTGTTAGTATTTTGCCCGGTGTTACTCGGTTGCATCCTTGACCGATGGTCCCAGTAATTGAAGGAAGCTTGGTCACTAAAGGCACATGGTTGTCTCTGGCGCTTGGTGAAAGTGTTACTCAGTCATGCCTGCAGTGCTCGATTGACACTGGTGATCAGTGATGCTTGGCTTTCTCGGTAGTTTTGGTTTAATGATGTTGGTGTTTGAAAATGCTTATGCCACTTAGGGCTACCAATATGTCTTGAGACTAATGTTAGGAGTGGTTAGTTCAAAATATGGGAGCTCTACAAGACAACTAGACCAACTATAGGGTCTTAATATGCCCTCTTCTACTTATGGCTCTGCAAAACCAAGGTGGGTGCACCTAATCCAGTAACTTATGGCATTTTAGGACTTTGGACTAGATTAAACAAAGCATATGATAGCAAGAGACTACTAAATGTTAACCAGACATTCATTGAATCTCAATTTCTATTGGGTATAAAATGGCCTTGTGAACGGTATTACTACTAAAAACAATACTTAAAACTTAAAAGGGTCTTGGATTAATGAGGATAGGGAAGGTAGACAAGAGCCAATCAGACATTGGACTCAACTAAATGTACTAATCCTTGATCAGTGCCATTATCCATTGGGCAGACCTCACATACAAACAATCAAACGTGAACCAACTATTGTCAAAGACTCATAGCCATAAATATAAATGTTCCAGCCCATCCACTACTTATAAGATCCTTCTATAGACAACCAAGATGAATCTATGTCCCTTATAAAGTAAATTTCACTTGATCCTAGATCAAGAACTAAAGATAAGAACATATGCAAAGGTAACCCTATGCAACGGATCAAAAAATCCAAAACTCACATGAATGACACCAAGGAGAGACTTGTAAACATGAAATAGTTATATTAAGTATGATGAGTCATGTACATGATCAAAGTAGGACAGAGATCAAACCACTTCAATAACCTACAAAAGACTTCCAAAAATTCTATTCAGCTTATATGCAATGTGATATAGCCCTGCTACAAACCCCTGGAACCAATTGAAATCAAAACCTCTGGACTGATCCCAAATTTGAACCCTTCCTAATGATCATGAAAATCCTTTTATAGGAACAAGGATTGCAACAAGCTACCGATCATTAGGCCAAAAAATTTAAGTCTACACCCACCTAGCACAATAAGAAAAGAAAGAGTGCAGAGAAGCCTAGAAACCCAAGAAGATCAGACCAAATTTGATGTACAATTTTATCAGTTTCTTCACCATAGGCTAACTACAAACAACAATTATTGCCTTCTTGTTGCAAGAAAAACAACATTCAATGCTAGGACCAATTGCAAAGACTTTGCACGTACAAAACATGGAGATCACTAACATACCAAAACCCTGGCCGCCTGCAAAGAGTAACAAGCCCTCACATTTAAGACTAGCATAGCACCCCAAGAGACAAAATCAGATCAGGACAACAATCCAGATCTTCACCATCAACTTCACAACTACCACCGAGTTGCAACACTCATCGCATATGGCCAAACTACCAAGGAACTCTACCAAAACAAGGGTTGTTGCATGATCACATAGCCAAGAAAAGGGCTATGCAAACATGTGACACACCACCAATATATGCCACCAAGTATAGAAACATCATGCCACTGATCAGCATGACCCTCGGGCTAGACCGCAACACCTACCGCCATCAAACCAGTAGAAATCAACTGGAGAACATTCAATTTTGGTACTTCCTATCAAGAAAACCCTTTGCAAATTTGAATTTGAATTCCAACGGTCAAGTTGATGGCACTAGTGACAAATCAGTGATCACAATGTAAACTAGGGTCAACTTTATATCGACACCGTTAGATTCATTTACTTTTCTCAGGCCCACACGCTTTACATTTCTTTAAACAAAATCAATGGTTGTCATTACACCATAATGCTAAAAGTTGAGCATCTCACCTTAGTGGTATAATGACAACCAATTGATCTTCAAAGACCTACAAACACTCTACTTCCTTTAAAAACTATGGCCCCACTGACAACATCCATCTCGTCACCCCGCTAACCAATGAGAATTGAGCACATCATCACCACCGAGTAGATAGGTCCCACCGCAAACCACCTACCACTAGGTCCCAGCACAACATGGCACCCTTGTCGCATGATTGTATGTCAAAAATTTCTAACATGTGTTCATGCAACAACCAACCACAGGCCACCACATAACCGCCTCTGACAAATGGGTCCACCAGGTAGTCTCCACATAAAACAAAATCGACAGTGATCATTATATCGCGATGCTAAAAAGTGAGCATCTCCGCTCAGTGGTATAATGACAACCACCAGATCTATCCATGCTTTAACTCCTTTAGAAAACTGTAGACCCACCAATGCCATCCAACATGTTGTTTTGCCAACTAGTTAGAAGATGCCAACTCATTCCACCCTGGCAACGGACCCACAGGTTGAAACACTACACCATAAAAAAGAATCAATGGCCAACATGATTTCACATAGCTCTAACAAATCCTTCATGCTTTAGCGACAACTGTTGATGCTCTAACATGTCAGGATCCTTTGAATCATTTCGAAACTAGGTCCCACCATTGATCTCACTTCCGCACTTAGGACCGACAAACAAGGATTGCCGGCAAAAGGGAAGAAATGCGAGGTCAAAAACATCCAAGGTTTTTAGTGAAAGATCAAAAACACAAAGGGTTTTTATGCAAAGCAAAAGGTAGCAGGGAGACTAAAAACATCATGGGTTTTCAAAAACATTGTGGGTTTTCGACACTGTGACATATTCTGAAATTGTTTTCCTGCAGACCTTAAAACATTAACAACTCCCTAGTTTTTATGAATTAAGAGATGCGATCAGAACTAGAACAAGGTGACAACATGAAGAACCTATGGATAAGAGAACACACCATGAAACATCATAGATATTCATTGCAAGATAAAATTGTGACTACAGGCATGGCAGGACAACATTACAAAACACTTGCAGGGAACATGCCATTTTCATAGGATTTTTGCATTGATAGGAAAATGGACCTATAGTGGCTCCATCTAGGGATGCATGCCTCTTATAGGAATGACAAGGATTCAGATCTCTAGAAGAGAAAACCACCCACAAGACAAAAACAAGGAACCCACAAAAAATGGCAACCGAACTAGGAAAGGAAACACACGACAGGAAGGGAAGAATATTTACAAGATTTTATAAGATTCAAAAATTTACTTCATGGCCCCAGGCCACCAAAATGAAATCAATGACCCACCTGAGTCAAAAATCTGATTTTCATCCACATATGTGACCCCAAGTCTGAAATTTTCTTTACCATTCTGCTGCAGACATATGTGAATATTCATGGGTTGAAAATTGAAACTATATTGATCACTACCCATGTTCTTCCAGTCACAACCACCATATTCATATTCAAATTCCAAGAAGTAGGGAACATCATCTACTTCTCCTTGACGACTAGAACAAATAGAATTTTCATCTAGTAATGCATCAAAAAATAGAACATGTTGAGCATCATGCATTACCATAAAATTACCTAGCTGAAAAGGAATTAGATCCTTAGATTTATCTTCACACATTGCTTCAGCCACTAAGAAACTTGGTTCCTCCATGATATCTCCATAAACTAGATCATGAACCAAGTGAAGGTCCTCTTTAAATTTTTTGTGATAGGGGAACAGCTGATCTTCATCACTATTTCCATCAAAAGAAGTTGTGTCCCAACTGCTGAAAGCAAAGTGTTCAACACTATCACAATTAGTATCATACTTGGAAAAAGAAGAAAAAGGATATGAACAAGAAACTTGTTCATCACTGTAGTCTTGATGATAGGGAAACACACTGTCATGTTCTTCTACCTCTCCTTTTGCAATGTCATTACATAAGGGGAACTGTAGTGTACATGGTTCATCTTGATCACTTTGAACACTAGCCTCATTATCAATGTCAAAGGATGCATCATAGGAGAGCTGAAAATCAAAATCCAAAGCAGGGGCATACCTCTAAAATTCTTCAACCAAGAGTGCTAAAATCCTTTCACTGCTTAATGGACTTTGGGCTTTGTCTTCATCTTCCTCAACTTCACCCCTAATGCTACAAATATCATCCTTGTCAGGAACAAGGACAGACATCTATGGCCTTAGATCATCCTGTGTGAAGCAATCTATGCAAGAATCATCATTTGCATCATACTCAATACTCTACCCTTCACACAAAACATCATCAAACCGAGACAACAAAGCTACCTTCTGATATTGAACAGAAGAAAAATTTGCAAACAAACTGAAAATATTATCAAATTCAGATTCATCTTCAGCACTCTCATACGGATTGACCTCAACATCAACTTCATAATCAACACTTTCTGCATAATGAGAACCAACATCAGAACAACTGGTCTCCTCATGATCATCATCAGGAACCACCAGTCCTAGCAATCTCTTGTCCTCCTCTAACTACCAAATCTTAGCATTGTGTTCTGCAATCTTCATTTTGAGAAAAACAATCCTTTCAAAGTGTTCTATAAATCTTTTTCTCAAGACATCCTAGGAAGGGATTGAACATGGAGACAAGGATAAGAACCAATCCTTAGCATCATCAAAAAATGTCAACACAAATAGCCTCATAGGGATCTTCATGTTCAATATCCATATCTCGAAAAAGACCCATGACATCATCAACATGCTAGCTTGCCAAAATAGATCCATCAACCATGAATCTAGGCAAGCAATTACCATCCTCAGTAGAGAACTCACTAGGGGCACCTTCAATGCCATCAAAATGAAAGGGCCTATACTCCTCCATGAGGAACTACCCACTAACACTTATCCCTTTACAATAGTGCTAGACACTTGATAGGGAACATTTTACTTTTTGAGAAATAACTGGATGTCTTGGAGCAGCTGCAAGAAATATGTGATTTGGAGTCACCTTTAAATCACCCTTAACACTTTGTAGAGCCACCACCTCCTTGCAGAGGAAAGAAAAGAAAGCTGAGACCTTCTTCAAATCAGCAACTCATAATACATCCCACATAGAGTCCTTTTATGATTCCTCTCTTGACTTAACACTATAAGTCACAAGAGCCCAAATGTCTACTACCTCTGTCATTGCAAGTCCACCTCTTTCTTTGTAGCCTTCCTTCAAATATGCACACTGGTGCAAATCAGAGAACTCAGAGTCACCACTCACCAAATGTGAGAAATCACTGAAAAATAATTCAGGAACTAGGACTTTCAAACTTAACAATGACAGACAAAATAGACCTGTCTCACTTTGCAAAACATGAGGAATGTCTTTATTACCAAACATGACTCTATACCATGGCTCCCCAGTAGAGTCACCATCTTGTTGGTGTTTGAAAATGCTTATGTCACTTAGGGCTGTGAATATGCCTTGAGACTAATGTTAGGAGTGGTTAGTTCCAAATATGGGAGCTCTACAAGACAACTGGACCAATTATAGGGTCTTAATATGCCCTCTTCTACTTTTGGCTCTGCAAAACCAAGGCGGGTGCACCTAATCTAGTAACTTATGTCATTTTAGGACTTTGGACTAGATTAAACAAAGTGGATGATAGCAAGAGACTACTAAATGTTAACCGAACATTCATTGAATCTCAATTGCTATTGGGTATAAAATGGCCTTGTGAAGGGTATTACTACTAACAATAATACTTAAAACTTAAAAGGGTCTTTAATTAATGAGGATAGGGAAGGTAGACAAGAGCCAATCAGACATTGGAATCAACTAAATGTACTAATCCTTGATTAGTGCCATTATCCATTGGGAAAACCTCACATACAAATAATGAAACATGAACCAACTATTGTCAAAGACTCATAGCCATAAATATAAACATTCCAACCCATCCACTATTTATAAGATCCTTTTGTAGACAACCAAGATGAATCTATGTCCCTTCTAAAGTAAATTTCACTTGATCCTAGATCAAGAACTAAAGACAAGAATATATGCAAAGGTAACCCTATGCAATGGATCAGAAAATCCAAAACTCACATGAATGACACCAAGGAGAGACTTGTAAACATGAAATAGTTATATTAAGTATGATGAGTCATGTACATGATCAAAGTAGGACAGAGATCAAACCACTTCAATAACCTACAAAAGACTTCCAAAAATTCTATTAAGCTTACATGCAATGTGACACAACCCTGCTAGAAACCCCTGGAACCAATCAAAATCAAAACCTCTAGACTGATCCCAAATTCAAACCCTTCCTAATGATCATGAAAATCCTTTTACAGGAACAAGGATTGCAATAAGCTACTGATCATTAGGGAAAAAAATTTAAGTCTACACCCACCCAATACAACAAGAAAAGAAAGAATGCAGAGAAGCCTAGAAACCTGAGAAGATTAGACAAAATCTGATGTACAATTTTATTGGTTTCTTCACCATAGGCTAACTGTGAACAATGATTATTGCCTTCTTGTTGTAGGAAAAAAAACATTCAATGCCAGGACCAACTGGAAAGACTTTGCATGTACAAAACATGGAGATCACTGACATACCAAAACCCTAGCCGCCTACAAAGAGTAATAGGCCCTCACATTTAAGACTAGCATAGCACCACAGGAGATAAAATTAGATTAGGACAATAACCTAGATCTTCACCATCAACTTCGCAATTGCCACCGAGCTGCAACACTCATCGCATACGACCGAACTACAATGGAACTCTGCCAAAACAAGAGTTGTTGCATGATTGCATAGCCAAGAAAAGGGCTATGAAAACATGTGACACACCACCAATATATGCCACTAGGTATAGAAACATCATGCCACTAATCAGTAGAACCCTCAGGCCAAATCACAACACCTACCGCCATCAATCCAGTTGAAATCAACTAGAGAACATTCAATTTTGGTACTTCCTATCATGAAAACCCTTTACAGATTTGAATTTGAATTCCAATGATCAAGTTTATGGAGCCAATGACAAATCGACAGTCACAATGTAAACTGGGGTCAACTTTATATCAGCACTATTAGATTCATTTACTTTTCTTGGGCCCACGCGCTTTACATTTCTTTAAACAAAATTGATGGTTGTTGTTACACCATGATGCTAAAAGTCGAGCATCTCACCTTAGCAGTATAACAACAACCACTCAATCTTCACATACCTGTAGACACTCTACTTCCTTTGAAAATTGTGGCCCCACTTACAACATCCAGCTCATCACCCCGCTGACCAACGAGAATCGAGCACATCATCACCACCGAGCAGACAGGTCCCACCACAAACCACCTTCCATCGGGTCCCAGCACAACATGGCACCCTTGTCGCATGATCACATGTTAGAAATCTCTGACATGTGATTATGCAATAGCCAACAATAGGCTACCACATAACCACCTTTGACAAATGGGTCCACCAGGTAGTCTCCACATAAAACAAAATCGATGGTCGTCGCTATACCACGATGCTAAAAAGTGAGTATCTTTGCTCAGTAGTATAATGACAACCACCAGATTTTTCCATGCTTTAACTCCTTGAAAAAACTACGAACCCATTGATGCCATCCAACATGTCATTCTACCAACCAGTCAAAAGATGCCAACTCATTCCATCCTGGCAATGGACCCACAGGTTGAAACACTACACCATAAAGAAGAATCAACAGCCCCCATGATTTTGCATAGCTCTGACAAATCCTTCACACTTTAGTGGCAACTGTTGATGCTCTGACATGTCAAGATCCTCTGACTCATTTGGAAGCTAGGTCCCATCATTGATTGCACTTGCGCACTTAGGACCGACGAACAAGGATTGCTGGTAAAAGGGAAGAAATGTGAGGTTGGAAACATCCAAGGTTTTCAGTGAAAGATTGAAAACACACAGGGTTTTTATGCAAACCAAAAGCTAGCAGGGAGACCAAAAACATCATGGGTTTTCAAAAATATTGTGGGTTTTTGACACTGTGACATATTCTGAAATTGTTTTCCTGTAGACCTTAAAACATTAACAACTCCCTGGTTTTTATGAATTAAGAGATGCGATCAGAACTGGAGCAAGGTGACAACATGAAGAACCTATGGCTAAGAGCGCACACCAGGAAACATCATAGATTTTCATTGCAAGATAAAATTGTGACTACAGGCATGGCAGGATAGCATTACAAAACACTCGCAGGGAATAGGCTATTTTCATAGGATTTTTGCGTTGATAGGAAAATGGACCAACAACTGACTAGAGTTCTGTGTGATTTGTTGAGCCAACTTGGTGCATTTATTGTTGGTAGCTATTGTTATAGGCTAACATGCTAAATTCAATATTTGTATACATTTGTAAGTTGACTTGTATGGCATTTAATTATTTGTTTGGGAGAGTTAAGGGTTTCATCTTGCCGACTTGTGGCTGATGACTAGTATTTATAGGATATTTGGGTAGATGTTTAGGGAGATTAGGAGTGGATCATGAAGGAGTACAGAAGTTCATGACTTGAAGGCTTAGTGAGTCAGATCTAAGGTTTTGAAGCTAAATTTGGTGAAGTTGTGGAAATGTTATTGCATGTTCTTGCAGATCAGATTGATATCTGATAGGTGTTTGTAGCAGAGCTAGTGGTTTGCATACTTGGAGACAAGGAGATTGATTGGAGGCTTGCAAGCTCAAGTTTAGATCTACCTTAGGGTTTCCATCAGATTTTGATTGTCTTCAAAGCTGAACTAACTGAGATTGTATTGGATCTATTTGTCGGATCTTGCAAAATTGTTTTCTAATTGTAATTGGCCCTAACCTGGAAGGCCTTATAGCTAGGCATGTTAAGGAAAATCCATGTTAAACAATTACTTTGTGTTTCTTTGTTGAGTATTCCAGTATGTAATTCTATTGGGTGTAAGTTTTGGACTATCCTTAATTGGATCCATGATCCTTGACTACATTAGGTGGTCTCAGAGCTGAATTTTATTCCTATTAGAGTTGATCTTGAAGGTTGACCTAGCAAAGCTAATCTTGAAAAGTTGATCTTGTTGGCGAAGAGATTGTGCACAATCTAGATTGTATATCTGAAGCACTCAACTTGTGGAATTGTGCCCTAGTTGTTTGCAAGATTACAAGTTGCGGTCTGACTTGTTTAGAACTTGGAAACTGTCACAAGGTGGTCAGTGAGGGTTTTTTGCAGAGGGTATCTCTTATCTTTAAGGATTCCTCAGAGAAGATTGGACCCTAGAGTTATTTTTCATCTTTGTGATACTATTGAATCCTAGATCACAGAGAAAGTGAAATCAGATTTTAGATATGAGATGGAATTGATGAAGAATGACATGGTCACCGAGATCATGAGAACTGTTGCTGGTATACCTCAGAATGTTGGTACTGAGGATGGCTATGAAGAAGCTGCTAAAGAATTTGAAACTATTGGATCTAGTGGTGATGACCAGAGGAACAAATCTAGTGAAGACATAACTGCTCGATTACCTAGATCTACTACTCAATTTAGTAATTATCGAATGGAAGTTTCTACTTTCTCTGGTACTTTGAAGCCCAATAATCTGATTGATTGGATTGGTGAACTTGAATATTTCTTTGAGGTGGAAGAAATTCAAGATCCTCTTTGGGTGAGATTAGCACAGACAAAGCTGTAAGGACATGCTGCTCTTTGGTGGAAAGAACTATAAAGAGATCAAGAAGATGAAGGTGAAACAAAGATCGATCGGTGGAGGTTGATGGTGACTAAGTTGAAAGCTAAGTTCATACCTACTGTCTATGAGCTTGAATTGTTTAAGAAGTTGCATAATCTAAAACAGAAGGATTTTTCTATTGAAGATTATATCGAGGAATTCTACAAACTTACTATTCGGTCTGGACACCGAGAGCTTGGTAAGGAAATGGTAGCTTGGTATGTGAATGGTTTGAGATTCAATATTCAGGATGAGCTTGGTATGCTAAAGATTGATTCTATTGAAGATGCTTATCAGTATGCTCTGAAGGTAGAAGATAAGTTGAAGAGGAAACAACCTAGTAACTCCTAAGGGAAGGAAAAGATTGATCACTCAGTGAAGGATAAGCTGACTAATGTAGAAGATGAATAGAAACCTGTGGATCCAAAGAAAGGGATAGGTAGAGTTATCTTTATGGGTACTTGCTATAACTATGGATAGGAAGGACACTGTTCTTTTGAGTGTACACACAAGAAGGTTGACCAGCCAACTACTATAATGAATGAGAACATTCTTAATGAACTTGAATCAGAGAACTTGCTACTTCAAAGACCATTTCTTGGTACAAAGGATGAACCTTGTCAGAGGAGTAATTTGTTTAGGACCCGATGAAAGACTAAAGGTAAACTTTGTGATGTTATTGTTGATAGTGGTAGTACTGATAACCTTGTTGTTGAGGACTTGATTCAGAAACTTGGTTTGAATAGAATGAAGCATCCTTGTCCTTATAGGCTTGGCTAGTTACAAGATGTTCATGCTTTGGAAGTTAGATAACAATGCTTCATTGATGTTCAGATTGGCCAGTACAAGGATCTTATGCTTTGTGGCATTGTGAAGATAAATAGTTGTGATATATTGCTTGGTAAACCTTGGCAATATGATTGCAAATCTATTTATGACTATGTTTGAAATGTGTTTACTGTTGAGAAGGATGATAGGAAGTCTTCACTAATGCCTTTGATTTATACAACACTCAGTAGGAGAAGCCTAATTATTGGTAGCCAAGTTGAGGATCTAGATAAAATGAATGATCAGTATGGAGAACTGACCTGTACATTCTCAATGAAGGACTTGAAGAGATAGATGAAACTAAAATGGAAGAGTTTGTAAGCAGAAAAGGTGAAGGACTTGTATCTGAAGAACTAGTTTGGGATTTATGTGTTGAATCCTAGAAGATGTTCTTCTCACATATGAACACCTTTTGGAACCTAGGGTTTCTGATGTAGGGGCATCCAAGGTTAAAGCAGGGGCATTCTATGTCCTCAGTGAAACTACATGAAGTATTAGAATTTTGGCTGGTGTTACTCGGTAGCAGCCTTGACCGACGGTCTCAATCATTAAAGGAAGCTCGATCACTGAAGGAACTTGGTAGTCTTTGGTGCTTAATGAAAGTGTTACTCAGTCATGCCTACAGTGCTCGGTCGACACTAGTGCTCGGTGATACCTAGCTTGCTCGGTTAATTCACTATCACTCGGTAGTTCTGGTTTACCGACTGGAGTTGTGTGTCATTTTTTGAGCTGACTTGGTGAATTTATTGTTGGTAACTATTGTTATAGGCTAACATGCTGAATTAAATGTTTGTATACATTTTTAATCCAACTTGTATTGCATTTAATTATTTGTTTGGGAGAGTTAAGGGTTTCATCTTGCTGACTTGTGGCTGATGACTAGTATTTATAGGATGTTTGGGTAGATGTTTAGGGAGATTAGGAGTGGATCATGAAGGAGAAGAGAAGTTCATGACTTGAAGACTTAGTGAGTTAGATTTGCAGTTCTAAAGTTGAAGTTGGGAAAGTTGTGGAAAAGTTCTTACATGTTCTTGTAGGTCAGATTGATATCTGATAGTTGTTTATAGCAGAGCTAGTGGTTTGCATACTTGGAGACAAGGAGATTTATTGGAGGCTTGCGAGATCAAGTTTAGATCTTCCTTAGGGTTTCCATTGGCTTCTGATTGTCTTCAAATCTAAACTAGCTGAGATTGTATTGGATCTGTTTGTCAGATCTTGTAGAATTGTTTTCTGATTGTAATTGGCCCTAACCCAAAAGGCCTTATAGTCAGGCATGTTAATGAAAATCAGTGTTAAAAAATTACTTTTTGTTTCTTTGTTGTGTATTCCACTATGTAATTCTATTGGCTACAAGGTTTGGATTGTCCTTAATTGGATCCACCATCCTTGACTGCTTCACAATGCTACATGTAGAGAGAATGGATGGTTTGTGATCCCAAGTTCCACTATGACTCACACACCCACAACATTTTAGATTCTTTATTAAAGTGATTTTTCACAAGGGAATGATAGAGTATTGAATAGCCTTTCAAATGTTTGTAGTCACAAAAGATTTCATTAAGTATTTGTTGATTTATCAAGTTTTCTATAGTGACTGATCCAAACCCTCATTTAGGTTCTCTGTCACTGTTTTGATGTGATTTCCTTTTATTTCTACTCTCAAAAAACCCCCATGTTTGTTAGGGATGTGGGAGGCATTGTATATTACCTATCCAAGTATTGCAGAGGGGTTATGCTAAGATCCAACATGTCCATGAGGATATAACAGTGACCGTACAGTCACATAAAGGTAGCAACTTGGGGTAGAAGAGGTTTGCTGAGGTCTTCTTCACCTTTGGAGGGTGTGTTTTTTTGTGTAGGTGTGTTGGAAAGGGTGTCCTTATGTTCGATGGTGAAGGTGGAGGTTCGTAGATCTAAGATGATGGTTTTTAGGATGTATTTGTGAGTGAGGATAGTGAGTGCCTAGTTAGGACAGTAAACAGTTGTTCTGTATTTATGTTTATGTGAAAGCTTTGGTAGACCATATGAGGGTCTAGAAAGGGGGACATGACCCAAAGAAAATGTGTGAAGGTACATAATGGTGGTTTAAGTCAGAAAGAACAATACAAGGGATATGTAAGTGCATTTTAGATGGAGTTGTAAGGACTGCCACATAGGATAGAATGTGTGGTGTCTAGTTGAGAGGAATGGATGCTTCTAGAAAGATAGGAAGGTGTATTGGATTGATCAAATAGGATCAAGGCTAGGGGAGTGTGTGGAAATAAGGACTAGTAAGTAGGTAGATTCAATGTTCAAGTCACTCATAACTACCTAAATCCACATGCTAAATGTACCCAACCTATGATCCTATCATGGCATCACCTTCATACCAAACTTTGATCTACAACTTCTATTGACTGAGTCCATCCACACACAACATCGACTTACTAAGGGTATTCTCATGTGTAGTCTATATCAACCTTGCCTATCCTCTTCTGTGGACAAAACTCATTGATTGTTCAATCCCCAAATCTTTGGGACTCTAACCATCACAACACTTAGGAATTTTCCCACACTCCTATATCCAAACATCTTAAGACCACTTATATTACTAATTTAAAATAATGAACAATGACTTCTTTGTCAAACTATGATTGTCCAAAACACTTATGCAAATAGTAAACTAGTTTCCCTTACCTTGAACCTCAATATTCTCCAAGATATTAACATCTCCCTTGTTAAGCCATGTGTTTAATTCAACTCTAGGAATCCATTCTAATACTCCTTGTGTGGAAAAATCCTTTTTCACACCTTACTAGCTTTTTCATGTCAACACTCAGATAGAAAATCAGACATTTTCCACATTGATCGCATATTTTCCTTTACACTTTCTAAGACATTTTCTGACCAACACTTAGATAGGAAATCAAACATTTTCCTTCACACATTCTCAGACCAACATCCCTCATACCAATGACATTCAATTGGTCAAACTCCCTAAAATTGGGATATCTTTCTCAATACTCAATGAAATTGGGTGATTTGAAAGCCAAAATGAATTAGGTTCACATCTCCAATATCTGATCCAATAGGTTTCAAAATAATATTCTCATTCTATAGCACACAATAATGTATGTAATTAGATTGTTATGTAGAAAAAAATGAAAAATGTACAAGAAACCAACTTTTATTTCATTCAACTTTGCACTTCACTCAAATTTTGATTCTTATCATCATATAGTTGGTTTTCTTCCAAATGCAAAGCACTTCATCAAACCCCTACTATTTTCCAAGGTGGATGGTTCTCCCATCATATGTTGTAGGTGTTTCATATCATGAAATAAAGAATAACAAAAATTGAAACCCAGATGATGGGCTTGAAGACAGGGTTCATAAGGAGACTTTGCAATGTAGATGGGAGCATTCTATAGCCCAAAAAGATGACCCCAAATATCTTTTAATGGTTCCTTGTTGTGTTTCTAGAATTTTGTTTTGAAGAAGGCCATTGAAACTAAATCTTTATGAACAAATATTGACCAAGGTCTTATCAAATTTTATCCCCAAAGAGAAGAAATAAGATACTATAAATGGATTGCACCAGGTATATAAATTTTCTTAACACTTCATACAAGAACATAGTTGTGGGTGCATAAAAAAACTATGAAAATGCCGCTTGACTCATCCAAGTAAAAAATTTGAATTGCACCCTCCCATTCATCAAAAAGAAGATATTGTCATACAAGTATAGGATATTGAGATTTCCATAAATTATAGATAAAACCTAAATGAAAATCCTTACAATCTAGATAATGTGGTCAAAATGAAAATGCAGATAATCCTCCTTCACGTGTTGTCATTCTTTGGCATGGGGAATTATGAAGAAATAATGTGTTCTAAATAAAAATGCAGATAATGTGGTCTAATTGAAAATCCTCCTTTGAGTGTTGCCTTGTTGGATACAATTGTCTGAAGGAGATTGTTGGATTAATTGTGTGTTGTCTTTGATGTCACACAAATGTCATATCAATTATCATGATCAGTCGGTCAGGAAAGTAGTTTTGTGTGTCTACTGAGCTCAGTCGGTCAGCAGGAGGTTTTTAGTGTCTACTGAGATCTTTTAGGTGTCAAAGGAAAGTTAGTGTTTACCAAGTTCACTCGGTCTCCAAAGGATGTTGTAGAATTCATAGTGTTTACTGAGTTCACTCAGTCACCAAAGCAAATCTTTTCAGGATTAGTGCTTACTGAGCAAGGTCAGCCCAGTAAAGAATTTTGCTAATTTGAGGAATAAAGTTTGTTTATTCAAGCTGACTGTTGTAATGAGTGTTAATGTTTGTAATGATTATTAGTGCCGACTTGAAAATCTAAATGGTATATATATAGAAGGTCAAGTGGTGAATTAAAGTGTGAAAAGTGTAGAGTGAAAGTGTGGAAGTTTGTGAGCAAACATGCAAATCATTTTGAAGGAAGGTGTGTGCACATTTTGAAGGATGGTTAGATATCCTTGAGGAGCAGCAAAGATATATTTGATCAGGAAGGATCTAGTGAACCAGAACATAGATCTGTAATCAGCAATTCAGTTGCATCTTATCCAGGTCACTTCATTGTTACTTTCTTACCATTGCAGTAGTGATTTCAAAATCTCTTAACAGAGTTGGTTTAACAACCATTTTGTAAATCCTTTAACAAGGTGATAGTTCTATTGAATTTTTTCAAAGACCTCTTCCAAGGCCACTCCTAACAGGGTGATTAAATCCTCTAACAAGGTCACACCTAATAGTGTGTTTTGTAACCTTTAACCAGGTTGGCTCCTAACAGGGCTCACTTCAGAAGAGTGAAAAACAATAAGTAGTTACATTGGTGGTTTTTCCCATATTGGGTTTCCATGTTAAATCTGGTGTCGCTTGTGTTCATGTTACTTTCTTTATGCATGCATGTTAATCACTGATGAATACCTAAGAATAGCTATAATTAATACTCACTGCAATAAGTGGGTTACAATATTTCTCTGTATGTTTATCGAGTAACAACAACAAATGATTTAATAAGACATCTAAGGGATATGTGGTAATATTTTTATGGTTAACTGATTCACCCCCCCTCTTAGTTACTCCATCTATATTTCCAACAATTGGTATCAGAGCTTTTGGTGCTTACAGGAAGGGTTTCAAGGACCTAAGCTAAAGATCAGGATGTCTTACAAGAGAGAAATTCCAAGGCTTAACAAAGATAACTTTTTAGCATGGTAAGGTCTCATGAGACTTCATCTAGCTTCCATTGGTGATTTAGGATGCAAATATCTTGATCAATTATACACAACTCCTACTGGCACATTAACTGTTGAAGACATTGTAGAGAAAAAGAACCATAACACCATGATGATAGACATTGCATCAGCTCTCAGCTATGAAGAATTTGATGAGATCAAAGACTACACAACTGCTTATGCAATGTGGAACAAGCTGAAGAAAATTTATGGTGGTGATGAAAATGCGAAGAGAGCCAAAGCAGAAAGCCTAAGAGGATAGTTTGATCAGATGAAAATGAGAGAAGATGAAAACATTGCAAAATATGTTGAAAGGATCAAGGCAAGTGCTAGTGCAATTAGAGCCTTTGGAGGAACAATTGATAATGAAACTATTATAAGTAAGGTTCTCAGAACATTACTCCCTATCTATGCAATAAGAGTATTTGCTATTCAAGAAAGAAGATGTGAAGAAAATCACAATATAACTTTGGATGCCTTACTGGGAAGATTGACAGCCTTTGAGTTGGATAACTATGACAACTATGTTCCAACTTCCAAAAATATTGAATCAGCATTTGAGGCCAAACTTTCACTTAAGAAGGGCAAGAAAATAAAGGACATCCAGTCAGAAAGTGAAGAAGAATCAGAGGAAAGTTTTGATAGTGATCTTGAAGTTATTGAAGCATTACTTGCAAATAAATATACTAGAGGAAGAGGTAAATACAAAGGTAAAACTCCCTTAATCTATTTTTCATGTGAAGAAATTGGTCATATTGTAGCTAGGTGCCCAAACAAGCAAAGAAAGGATGAGAAGAAAGGTCACAAGTACAATGGCTAAAAGAATTTCAAATCATTCAAGGATAAAGGTAACAAAACATGTTTTTTGGCTAAGGATTCTGATGATAGTGAAGAAGAAATTGTCTTCATTGCTGTAAAAGATGAATCTGATGATGCTGAAGATAAGATGGCACTTATCTCTCATATAAGCAAAAATGATACATAGATCATAGACAGTGGATATTCACATCACATGACTAGTGACAGAACAAAGTTTGAACACCTTGAAGACTATGATGGTGGTAATGTAAGGTTTGGAAACAATGAACCTTGTTGCATAAGAGGAAGAGGATGAATCTCATTAACCAAAGAACTTATATGTGATAATGCATATTGGGTTGAAGGACTAAAGCATAATCTTCTAAGTGTAGCACAGCTAATCAACATTGGATTCAAGGTTGAATTCATGCATGGCAAAGCAAGACTACTAGATGAGAAAGGAAAACTGATTGGATCAGGCAAACAAACTAAAGGTAACTTATTTTATCTTGATCTTAGTGAATGCTCATGTTTTATTGCTCAAATTGAAGAAAGTTGGTTATGTCACAAAAGGTTATGTCATGTAAATTTTGATAACATGGTGAAAATAAGTAAATTCAAGAAAGTAAGAGGCATTCCTACTTTGAAGAAACCTGATGTTGGTCTATGCAAGAATTGTCAGATTGGAAAAATGGGAAAGACTAGCTTTAAAAGTAAAAACTATCAGTCTAAAGATATTTTGGAAATTGTGCATACTGATTTATGTGGACTTATTGGAATTGAGAGCCATACTAGAGAAAAATTCTTTATTCTCTTTGTTGATGACTACTCTAGAATGATGACTATTATGTATCTAGGAGAAAAGTCAGAAGCATTTGAGAAATTCAAATGGTATTTGGCAAGAGTAGAAAAGGAAACAGGGAAAAGAATGAAGTGCAAAAAGGAACCAGAGGATTACAAAAGATTTGTTTACATTGAACCTGATACATTGCCAGACACATCTGCCAATAAGGAGACTACATCTACCAAGCCTAGTATAGTAACTAAGTCACGGGAAGAAGATCAAGCCGAGTCACAAGAAGAAGTTCAAACCGAGTCACAAGGAACCGAGTCTCAGTCTAAATCTACTAAGAAAATATCTATCAAGCCCGAGCAACCTGAACCTAAAGATGAAATTCAAGAAGATGACAATGTAACTCATTCAAGAGGAAAGGAACCTGTATTGGCCAAATATGTCAGGAGGCATCATACACCAGATCAGATTATTGGAAACAAATTAGAAGGTACTATGACAAGAAGTCAACTAAAAGGTACATGTTTACTTGCTGATTTTGAACCTAGAAATGTCAAAGATGCATTGGAAAATGAAAGTTGGATTGAGGCTATGAATGAAGAAATAAAAAAAAATAGAGAAGAACAAAACATGGACTCTTCTACCTAGGCCTAAAGACAAAAATGTAATTGGAACAAAATGGGTATTCAGGAATAAGTTGAATGAAGATGGTCAAGTATTAAGAAACAAAGCAAGATTGGTATGTAAAGGATATTCTCAAGAAGAAGGCATAGATTATGGTGAGACTTTTGCTCCTGTTGCAAGACTAGAAGGTGTAATAACTCTACTTGCATATGCAGCACATAAAGGATTTAAGGTATATCAGATGGATATAAAATTTGCATTTCTCAATGGTATTCTTGATGAAGAAGTCTACATTGAGCAACCTAAAGGTTTTGTTGATCCAAACAAAAGGAATATGGTCTGCAAGTTACATAAAGCATTGTATGGTCTGAAACAAGCCCCTAGAGCATGGTATGAAAGATTAAATAACTATCTTATTCAGATTGGTTTCAAAAGAGCTAATGATAATAGTAGTTTGTACATCAAGGAAGGACCAGATAATAGAATTGTTTTGGCAGAAATATTTGTGGATGATACTGTGTTTACAGGTAATGATGATTAGTGTAATGAATTTTTAGAGAAAATGAACAAAGAATTTGAAATGTCTATGTTTGGTCAAATAAAGTTCTTTGTTGGTCTTCAAATTCAACAAAGCAAGAATGGTATCTACATTACTTAGTCTAAATACATCAAGGAAATAATTAAGAAGTTTGGTATGGAAGATGAAAAACCAGTTGGTACCCCCATGTGTATTGGACTGAAGCTTACCAAAGATGATGATTCAAAAGAAGAAGATCAGACCTTATATAGATCAGTGATTGGAAAATTATAGTATGTAGTTCATACAAGGCCTGATATTGCCTTAGCAGTTGGTATAGTAGCAAGATTCTCAGCAAAACCCAAAGAAAATCATATGATGGAAATCAAAAGAATCTTGAGATACTTGAAAGGAACTAAAGATTATGGCTTGTGGTATAAATTTGGAGGCAATCTGGACTTAAAAGTGTTTACTGATGCTAATTGGGCAGGAAACATTGATGATAGAAAGAGTACAAGTGGTGGAGCATTCTTTCTTGGCAAGAGGTTGGTATCTTGGACCAGTGAAAAGCAAAATTGCACATACCAATCCATAGAAGAAGCAGAATATGTTGCTGCAATAGTAAACTACTCTAATATTGTTTGGTTTAAATAGTTATTGGAAGGCATGAAGGTTGAGATCAAAGAACCAGTTGTTATGTTTTGTGATAATACAAGTGCAATAAATATTTCAAAGAATCCAGTTATGCATTCCAAAACCAAGCACATTGCTATAAAATATCAATTTGTAAGAGAATTGGTGCAGGACAAGAAAAATAGATTGGAATATGTTCATACAAAAGAACAGATTGTAGATATATTCACCAAGCCACTACCTAAGGATGCATTCTTGTATCTAAGAGGTAAGTTAGGGGTCATTCCCCTATCTGAGGCTCACTAAATAAAGTTTTAGTGATGCATCAACTGGAGTATATTGAAGATTAGTCAGTTGATGCAGCTTAGTCAAGGAATCATTGCATATGAATTAGTACTCAAGGTACATTGCTATTCACCTGGTATGTGTTGTCTTTGGCATGTGTTGTCAAAGAGGGAGAGTTTGCTGTCATAATTCAAGAAATTTCTTAACCTTAAGGTTTCTAAGAAGAAGAGTTGTTAGTCTGAAAGAGAAGTTTGCTGACAAAGAGAGTTCTCATAGATGAGGATTAGAATAAAGCTAAGGATATGTTCCTTACTCTATGTTTTCTGTGAAATTTCATTGTGCTATGACATGTTGTGTTGCCATAAATGCCAAAGAGGGAGATTGTTGGATACAATTGTCTGAAGGAGATTGTTGGATTAATTGTGTGTTGTCTTTGATGTCACACAAATGTCATATCAGTTATCATGCTCAGTTGGTCAGCAAAGCAGTTCTGTGTGTCTACCGAGCTTAGTTAGTTAGTAGGCACTTTTTAGTGTCTACCAAGATCTTTCAAGCATCAAAGGAAAGTTAGTGTTTACCAAGTTCACTTGGTCTCCAAAGGATGTTGCAGAATTCATAGTGTTTTCCAAGTTCAGTCGATCATCGAAGGAAATCTTTTCAGGATCAGTGCTTATTGAGCAAGGTCGGCCCAGTAAAGAATTTTGCTAATTTGAGGAATAAAGTTTGTTTATTCAAGCTGACTGCTGTAATGAGTGTTAATGTTTGTAATGATTATTAGTGTCAACTTGACAATCTAAATGGTATATATATAGAAGGTCAAGTGGTGAATTAAAGTCTAAAAATTGTAGAGTGAAAGTGTGGAAGTTTGTGAGCAAACATGCAAATCATTTTGAAGGAACGTGTGGGTGCATTTTGAAGGATGGTTAGATATCCTTGAGGAGCAGAAAAGATATATTTGATCAAGAAGGATATAGTGAAGTAGAATAGAGATCTGTAATCAGCAATTCAGTTGCATCTTATTCAGGTCACTTCATTGTTACTTTCTTGCCATTGTAGCAGTGATTTCAAAATCTCTTAATAGAGTTGGTTTAACAGCCATTTCATAAATCCTCTAGCAAGGTGACATTTATATTGAATTATTTCAAAGACCTCTTACAAGGTCACTCCTAACAGGGTGATTAAATCCTCTAACAAGGTCACACCTAACAGTGTGTTTTGTAACCTTTAATTGGGTTGGCTCCTAACAGGGCTCACTTCAGAAGAGTGAAAAATAGTAACTAGTTACATTGGTGGTTTTTCCCATATTGGGTTTCCATGTTAAATCTAGTGTCTCTTGTGTTCATGTTATTTTCTTTATGCATGGATGTTAATCACTGATGAATACCTAAGAATAATTATAATTAATACTCACTGCAATAACCGGGTTACAGTATTTCTCTGTATGTTTACTGAGTAATAGTAGCAAATGATTTAATAAGACATCTAAGGGATCTATGGTAATACTTTTGTGGTTAACTGATTCATCCCCCCTCTTAGTTACTCCATCTATATTTCCAACATGCCCTCCTTCATCGTGGGAAATAATGAAGTGATAAATGAAACTTTTTTTTTAAAGTTATGATTGTGTTGGTCAAAATTTTGACCAGCATAGTATTGGTCAAAATTTAGACCAACACGGGCATAGATTAAAAAAAATTTAAATTTTTCCTTCTATAGCCAACCAACCAAAACCTTTTTTTTTTTGGTCAAAAATTTTGGTGAAAAAAATAGCTCAAATGTACTAGTGATCCAATCAGTTGTCAAACTCCTCCTTAAGATATTTAATAAGTGGCAATTTGTCACTTATCTCTTTAGAGACTTATCTCTAATATGAATTTTTGGATTAAGGAGAGGGTAGGGTAAATTAGTAATCCCTGAATCCAAATACCTAAACAAAAATTCTTCGGTTAACTCGGCAGTAGCTCAATTAAACAGAGTTCACTATTTACCGATAAAAGTAAATAAAATTTAACAATCATTAAATAATTCACACAAATCATACATCACATGTAACACCAATATTTAATGTGGAAACCTAGCTTTGGGAAAAACCACTATGGTAATTATCTCCCACTAAGAAAATACTCTTCTGAAGTACACCTAATTAAGAGCCAATCTGGTTAAAGATTACAATACACACTATTAGGTGTTAACCGGTCAAGGGATTTACCTTAGATATGTTAGGATCTTCACCCTATTAGGAGTGGCCTTGTTAGAGGGCTTCAAACACTCTTTCTAGAATAATAAATTTTTCAAGGATTTTACAATAAGATTGTTAGGTCTACTCTGTTAAGAGTTTTCTCAGTTACAAATTCTAGTAAGAAATAGTAAATAAATTGACTTGTAGATTTGCAACTATCTTTTCTCAATCAGATCCTTTTTGCACTCTTCAATCTTCACTTCAATTCTTCATTATCCAATGGCATCAATACTTCATCAGATCATTCTTTCACACTCATAATCTCTCTGTTCCTTTATCACTATTTCAGTCAATGACTCTTCTTTTGATCACTTTGCTAGCCATTTTTCCATACAAGCTCATCCTTTATATAGATAAATTTTTCCTCTTAATCTCCTCTATTACATTTTCCTTTAATCAATCTTAACCTTCCAATCCATTTTATCTTGAATCTGGATCTCAGTAATACATTTTATTTTCACCTAGGAACTTTAACTTTTCTTGAAACTTGTTCCATGTCTTTTTTCCATTTAGAACTTTTTGTAGATCTTCACCTTGAATTTTCATAGCTATAGATCTTTGTATATAACTTTCCTTTTCATCATGATCATCCATCTCATCATAGGTAATCATTAAATGTAAATCTAATCCTTATTTAATATATGCTCCTTTCTTGGTGTCCATCTCAATTTTGGTTACCTTGACTCTTTGCCTTAAAATTTCTTTTGCTTTAGCAAGTGACCTTTCCTTTTAGCTTTTACCTTATCGAGTGACATATCATGCTCGGTAGTCAAAACAACTTAACTTACCGACTTCCCAAATCTTCATTTCCATTATTTACTGACTTAACATAATCATATGTTAGGTAGAAAACAATTCTATCAACATGATATTAACATTGTCTGATCTATATTAGCTTCCCAATTAAGTTCTTCAACTTCACAACATATCATTTTGTATTCTCCTTAAGTCATTCATCGTATATCATATACCAAATTATATGGCAACATAATATAAATGAGAAAATTAATTGCTTGACATCAATGAGAAGACAATAATTGATCTAACCATTCTATTCTCTTGTATTTTTCTAATCTTGGTCAGTCTCCATCATCATCACCATCAGATAATAAATCTTCAACATTAGTATCAGTTATGGTAACAATTTCTTTATTACAATTTCTTAAAACTAATGATGATATTGCATCCTTCTAGGGCTCTACTACAAATGATAACCTCAAATTCTTCTGACATGGTGGATTCTATTTTATTTTTAAAATATACAAAAATAAAAAAGTAAGAAAATGTATGAATTTACAACATGTATTGTAAACAAAACCATTAATGTGTTGGCCTTGAATTTTAAGCTCAAAATTGTCAATTAAATAATTTTTTCAATGACCATTTTTCCTCATTTAGTTTAAATTGAAGGGAAATGAGGACATGCCATAAATTTTTCTAAGACTAGTATGCACATCCAATATATAATTATTCCTTCAATAGATTCCAACAAACAAATAGGAACACATAATACTATATCATAAAAGAAGAAACAAACATAGCTTATTTCCCATAATTAAAATACTAAAGGAAAGTGATTGCAATTTATAGATCTAAGGAATCTTAGAAATAATACAACATATAGATTTAATAATTTGGAATCATGAAACTAGAAGAATGAGACAAAAGAGAAAAAATAAAAATATGTGTGGAAAATCCTTTTGGGTAATAAAAAGAAAACTCCAAAACATTGATTAAAAGCATTATTCAACAATAAGTTACATGTATATGCACAAATATGGTGGACCAAAAAGGTGCCAAGTTCTTTTTTGGTCCCCCAAAGGCATAGTGTGTATGCATCAAAGCACATGCGTTGTATAGTGGAGGTGCGCTATGGCCTAGGAAACCCAAGACATAGAGAATGCACACTATAATGCCCACATGGTATTTAAAATTTTAATTTTAAATATATCATGTGTACAATATAACATGCACATGTGCACACTATAGTATAGACGAGCTATATAAAAGTTTATATAAACATAAATAATGGAAAAAATCCCAATTTGTTGGCGTCAACCACAAGGCTAGAGTAGAGAGGAGCCCTCACAAAGTGCATATCAAGTTGTATTTTGTTGATTTCTTCATCAAATCACACCAAAAATACCTTCGCAATGTCGACAAGTTCAAAGCAGAAGAAGAAGCAAGTGATTTTACAACCTATGCCTCTTTTTTTTTTTGAAATATAGTTTATTTTTAGTTTTAAGTTAAATTTAATTATCAAGGTTTAATTTCCAAGTAAGAATGATCTCCCTAAAGAAAACCCTCAACCAAACCCTCAATCTTCTCCTAATGAACAAATGAATGAAGAAAATAAACCCCAACTGCCTCCACCAATTGAGAAACCTCCTCCTATAATACAATAAAATTTGATAAACTAAATAGAAACTCATAAAATAGAATTAGAATCTTTAACTAGAAGGTTAAAATATTTTATTGGTACAAATCTGGAAAGGGAAACACTTTCCAAGTCATTAGAATCAATTTTGACCCATGTTGGTTAGTTAGTGGGAAACTTAATTTATGGCATGACAAAAGAGAAGAACACATATGTTATTATGTAGATAAATTATCATATGAGGACATAAAAAAGAAACAAATCACAAAAGATGAATTTGCAAACTCTTTAAAAATCTAGGGGAGACCGATACTCTTAGAACTACAACAAAGATATTCCAAATGCATTGGTGCTTGAACAGAGACATAAAAAAAAACTTTTGGGATAGATGGTTGATGGCCTTTAACACCCCTCCCTCTAACAATCATGAGGTTCCTATATATTTCTTGGGGAAACTCTATTGCGATTTTTTCCTTAGGGAGGTGCCAAATTATTTTGACTTTCTAGATTCTCAGGGTAGAGGTAAGGCTCATCATATGATAGACTAGGAGAATGACATGATCCTAACACACCTAGGGTGGCCATTGGCAAGCCACATATTGATCATGTTAGTAGTCCTTCTATAGTGAAGGAACATGTCTATGGAGGTGGACACACTAGGCACGATTGGTGCTCTCACCTACACTCTCCTACAATGTGTCACTCCATTAGTTGAGAGTGAGTAGGCCAACCTTAGAGGGGCCATATTTGTCAATCTTGTGTGTCCCTAAGAACATTTGGTACTATTGATCATAGAGAGGAAGGGGATGATCGAATGATGGCTAATTATTTTCTCAATAAGACATTCGACATTGATAGATAGCTAAACATTTCTCAGGTCATTAAATTTTTTTGGTCATATTTCATTTATAACTAAATAAATAACTAAATTAGTATCTATAGATTATGATAAATATGCAAGATGTGATTGTTAATGGCATTGGTAGTGTTCTCCTAGCCCCCTTTTACACCACATCTTAAACTCCACAAATATGTATTAAATAAAGAATTTTAATTCATACATTAAATCAGTGTGTAATTTTATGAATGGTTTTGTCATAACTTATTGTTATTCTGTATTAGTTCACTATTGGACCTTCAACGTTCATAGTAGATAGCAAAGGACATCATGCCACCTTCATTGAGGTATCTTTTTTTACATGTTAATTTGATATACTTGATTATATTAAATTGAAAAATGAATGAATTTAAATAAATTACTAGTCAAATTATGATAAAAAACTAGAGTCAAAGTGGTCATGAAAGGGATCACATTCCTTCCCCTGGCTTTGTGTCAAATTCATTGAATCCATAGGTATATATGTAATTTAAAGGATTATAATGAACCATAAGTAGTACTTTATTATATGAATAGTTCTTTTATAAATTACCATACATGTGCACTAGGTTACTATCAAAGTTTCTACATCGACACTACACACTAAAGTATGTAATCCAGTCTTTACAAAGGTAACATTTATTCATTAGTGTCACTGAAAAAAATTATATTTATTCTTCATAGCTACATAATAGTCTTGTTTATTCATTTTCAATTGTTGACATTAGATACTCCTCCTATTGTTCATGACTCTTTGGATCTTGGAGTTGTTTTCCTTGTAGCTAGTTCTGAAGCACTGACTGAGGCATGAAAGAAACTACTTAGTTTTAATTGTCATCTTAATAGTTTCTACTAAATTTTTTAATGATGTTGATATCAATTTTTGGATTCGATTGTGTAAAGTTTTGTGGATGGTTAAAAACTTTACACAATCAAATCCAAGAATTGATATCAGCATATACATGGATTGTGGAAATCTAATAGATTTGGCTTTTTAATGATGTTCATATATATATTTAAATTACTATTTTGATCATCTTTTTAGGGACTTGTTACTCCCGATCATCAGTCTGCTCCTTCGGTGGATATACAAGGTGACAATTTATTTGTGGTAAGAGAATATTCTATTGTATGTCATCGTATATTTTAATTTTGTTGTATATTAGTCATTGATGTTTATACTTTTTATTTTGTTAGTTTTAATTATAGAAGAGTATAGACAAGAGGACAAGTGAGTGCACTCAAAAGACTCCAACATCCACTATGTCTCCATCCATGTGGAGATCAAAGATAGTTCAAGATTTATTTTCTTCCCCTAGCGGGAAAGGACTAGATTAGGAAAATATATTTTGTACACCTATATGGAACTATTAGATGAATCTTTTGTACACCTATATGACATTATTTGACATGTATTTTTCTTTGTATATTTCTCATGCCTTGTATTTATTCTTTCACATGTATTTATATAATGTTACTATATTATTCATACTTTATGAGAATATGTAAGTTTCATTTAATAAATATTTAATCAATTTTTGGCATTGGGAGCCAAGAATTGCATGTTTTAAATAAAAGTTGCAAAGTTGTCATAGGAACTTTTATACAACTTTTACATCTTTTTCTTAATCACTTACATAGACTTGTAATTTCCATTACAACACCTCAAAAGTGTTTAAATGGGTCATAAAAAAAAAAAAACATCAATCCTACCCAATTTTTATCCTATTGGAGCATTTTGACTACCATGACTCGTTAAAGACCTTAGAAGAACCTTAAGAAATGCACCGGTATAGTGTGGTCTAGAATGTTTGAGTGTGTATCAAATGCTTACAAGGTTATTCCTAGAATTTAGTCACCTAATTAGATGTTTTGGCATAGATGGTTTTGTCCTAGGACAAAGGGTTTGAAAGATACATTGTTGCTCCTTTCAAGTGAGCAACATTGCAAGTTTTTATATAAACCAAGACTAGGTTGCCAATTTCCAATGAATTCGAATATCCCAATAATATCATAAGAATTTTTAGGCCTCAATAGCATGGTCCTATAGCACCTAATGGTTGGGAGATACCTCACACAACATACAAGATATGGGCCTCCGAACATCACTGCCCAATGTTGCTTGGTGCACCTTGGGAACACTTCGGTTCAACATGGTCATGAGTGTTCGAGTGAATCCATGGGAGAAATAAGGTTTTCAATATCATTTACTTGGACAACCAGAGCTAATGGAGTAGATGGTTCAATTCCAAGATGAACGGTTTGAATGATATGCACTGCTTCTCCTTTCAACTAAGTAGTATTGCATGTTTTTACATAAATTGAGATTGGGTTGCCAACTTAAAATGAAGTCAAATCTTCCCAAACCCCCATAGGTGGATTTAGGTCTTGGTGGAATAGTCCTATAGCACCTGATGGTTCAAAGATAACTTGCATGATCTCTGAGATATGGTCCTCAAAAGATCACTTCCCATTGTTGCTTAGTACACCTTAGGAACACTTCGATCTGACATGCTCATGAATGTTCGAGTGAATCCATAGGATAAATGATGTTATCACTACTATTTACCTAGCCAACCAGATCTAATGGCATAGATGGTTCAATTCCAAGATAAATAGTCTGAAAGATACGCACTATTGCTCCTTTCAACTAAGCAACATTACAATTGATTACATAAGCCAAGATTGGGTTGCCAATTTCAAACAAAGTCAAATCTCCCAAAACCACCATAGGTGGTTGTAGGCATCACTACCATGGTCATATAGAACCTAAAATTTTGGAGATATCTCATACAATCTCTAAGATATGGGCCTAAACAATTCACTATCCAATTTTGCTTAGCGCACCTTGGAAACACTTTGGTTTGACATGGTTGTGAGTGTTCGAGCAACTCTGTGGGATAAATTAGGTTGTCACTAGCATTTACCTAGTCAATAGGAGCTAACGAAATACATGGTTTGGTGTTAGGATGAATGGTTTGAAAGATACAAACTATTTCTCATCTTAGGAACATTACCAAAAAATTACCCTCAAAGTTCTATTATTTTTTCTCTACGAAAGTGGAATATACATTTGCTGGAAGAAAATGAGAGACAATATTGTATTCATTGGTATAATATACATTTGTAGATGAAAATGAGGATTTACATTCATCATTTTAGACATCAAATTAGATAGTAGTATACATTTATACAAATAAAATCTAAGAAATTAGAAAATCACCAAATTAGAAATTAATATTCATCTCTTTATATTAATGATATTAATGTCTATTTAGAACTTAGCTCTTAGGGGAATTGGTAGGAAAGAGGTAGGAAGAGAAAACCTCCAGTGTTGCCCAAAACTATATATGTACATGTATTCAAAAAAAGTGACATTAAAACATTTTGTATTCATGTTCAATCCAATGAACCAACTAGATCTTCTCTACCCTTTATAATCTTAGGTATTGCCTCATGGTATGATTCATGAACCTTCCAAAGAGTCATATTGTATGATTTTCATCCATATTTGATCAAGTCAATATTTGATGCAACGAAAAGGTTTTAATAATTAAGAATCTTCTTGTGTGTCTCCCAATCCTTAAATAACCACAATATAGGGTTCTTCATACCATACCTCTAAGCCATGTACCGGTTACAACCACTAATCCTATAGGGTATTCTAAATCTTCACCATCTGTAACTGAGTGATATAATTTATTTCTTGTCTCAACACAACAACACAAATAATAATTTTTCCCTTCTTCATTGTCTTTAGGTGCAATAATAGAAAAAAACATAGTTTGCAGTGATAGAAACATAATGTGCCCATTAATTTACCGAATAGTTAGGATAAAGTAAAAAATTACATATTAATTATACATGGATATTTGACATGATTGCACTAGATTAGAAAAGTATTCAAAGTCAATGGATGATTCCATTTCTCTTAGTTGTAGTGTTGTTGGGGGATGATAGGAGTCAACTGGGATCAAAACTTGTGCATTCCATTCATTGACCCATTCCTTCAACTCGTACCCATCCTATATTTATCTCCACATGATGGAAAAAATCATATAATATATCATGTGTGGATACCCCATGAACCTATATCAAAGATTATAAAAGAGTCTAGCTCACTCAATCCTATCATTATATAACAATCCCCATATGGTGCAATGTTAGTTTGATCTATCAACCAAAATAATCTATGAACCATAGACTCACCTTTAGTATTCGAGCCGATTTTTGCATTACACCACTCATGGATATATCTCACATCTGAAAATGTTTCTTTTACTTTGTAATTTTATTCTTCATGAGCTAAGGCTCTTTTGATATATCCACCTACACCATCATGTTGTCCCTTTCCATGACCTACCTCTATGAAATTCCACATATACTAAATACCATTGATCTTATGCATCATGTTCAACCAATAAAACATTTGAGCATTCTTCAATTGTAATGCACAATTTTCTGACAATATGATGTTTCAATGATATGATATGTCCATATTAGTTAAATCACCTTAAAATAGTTGAAAGAAACCATGTACAAAATTTGTAGAATGCAAGCAATCATTGTTTATGTAAAAATGATACTCCATCAATATTTGCATGTCCTCGTCTATGCTAGTAGGTGAATGCATGAATGTTATATGAACAAATATAGAAACCTATTGAGAATTCTAATACTTTTCTCACACCTTATTTTGTGGTTTGTAGTGTGTATTTCTCTATGAAATCCACAACAACACAATTGTATCCAGTTGAAATATGTCCTTGCACAAATTGAATTGCAAATCCAATAATTGAGCTTTATGTGTCTTCCTTGCATACTCATAAATATTTTTTTCACAAAAATTTATCCATGAAATGATACACTGGAATATTTTCAATTACTAAATCACATCTTTTAGCCTCTTTTTCATTTTTTAGAGTATATGTACCATAGTCTTATATTTTCCAAAATCTACTATTTCATTCCCAATTGCATGTGTACTCTCCATATGTTGGAAAATTGGTAAATGCTGTGAACCACCAAAAATTATGCATGTACTATTCAATCATGTCAACTTGTACAATTGTTGACTAGCCACTCTTTCACATAAAATGGTAGATATGAATTTCCTTGAAGATCTAGGTGGATTATTTATGTTATAATCCTACAAAATATTGTTAGAATGCAAAAGATAACATATATGTTGGGATAAACATCCAAATGGTTATAAAATTTAATATGTACCCATAACAACCATTTTTTCATGTGAGATTTATCTTCACATAAAAGGTTTATCCATTTCAGAATATCTTTGACTAATTTTAATTTGAGGATGCATACCTATAAATTTGGCAAATAATTGTGTCTGATTTGAATCCAAAAAATGTTTTGGTTGTGGATCATGGATTTGACTACTATATACACTAAAAAGTGACTTCCTTAATTAATTAAATATTTATTATTTAATTAATATTTATTTCTTCTATTTATTAAATAAATTATTCAATTTATTTGATAAATTCACTATAGTTTATTCTCCTATCCTAAGTCTTCTAAATAGTCTTATTAAAGTGGTTTAATCTACTACACAAACACTAAAAATGACTAAGTCCCCTAGTCCACATCATCCACCTAATCACCTGACACATCACCTTGGCTAAGATAATTAATTATTATTAATTATTGGTTATTCATTATCCTCACCCACACATGTCCTATTCCTAAGGGCTATGTGGCCTCATTAGACTTGGTCTCATGACCTTATGTCTTCTCCTACACTAATCCAAGAAGCCAATCCTATTCCTAAGGAGCTTTTCAAGCCACCTCAAAGAGTTCAAGGTGACTCATGGGACACTTGTACCAAGAGTCCTCATGAGGAAAAAGTCCTTCCTTCTTCCTCTCATTGGTCTTTGTGAGACACTTGACATGTGTCTTTCCCTTCCACCTTCTTCTCTTCCATGTCAATGTAGGAGGAACATCTTCCCTATTCTTCCTCTCACATTCCAACTACATCCCCCTTTCTCTCAACCCCTTCAACCAAGTCAATCATAGCCCTAGGATCTTCCATCTTTCAATCTCCTCCCTTGGATTGTGCCACCTAGGCTTGAGCCCTCCAAAAATCTATAAAAGGAGCCTCATTTCCCGTTTGTGAGCTAATATTCAATAGCAATTTCAAGCATTCTAGCATTCAAGAATACAAGCATTCAAGCATCCAAAATCATCAAGAAAATCAAGCATTTCCATACCATTTTATCTATTAGTTTGTATAATCAAGCTTAGGCCATTTTTCATACATTCACTCAATTTTTGACACTTTGGTGACATCTTGGGCAAGGAGCTTCATTTGGAAATCTGAGAGCTCAACACATCCAATAAATCAAGGCAACGAGGACAATGGAGACAAGCTACATTGGGTGACTGAAGGTAACTTTTTTTTTAGTTCTTCATTTAATCATCTTGTAATCTTCATTGAGTATAATTTAGATTGTTTTATTAACTTAGAATTGTTAATATTTCATTAGAATAGTTTACATCTAAATTTGCATACATTTTTGGTGCCCACCATGGGGCCTCCCCATGAAAATTAACATTTTGTTTTCTAGTTTTTTTGTGTACAGAATTCTATAGGTTTTTCCTGCGCATTCATCTACAATATCTACACATACATCCATTTCTTTTCTGCATACATTCTACTTCCACCAGACATTTTTTTGTCTTTTTTGTCTTTTTCATTTTCTGACCTTTCTGCACATTTGTTTCATGTTCCTATGCATCCATATTTTTTTGCTACATTTCTACCATACATATGCATTCATTCTATAACCCTGTGCTTCCATATATTTTTGTTGCACATACATATATTTTGTGCATTCATTCTCTATTTTTATGCATCCATATGCTATTTCTATGCATTCATCATTTCAGTTGTTAATTTTAGTTTTCTAATCATTATGTTTTAGCTAACCATCCTAACAGGTTTTTGTTTGTTCTTGTAGATCTTAGGCTATTTTGTAGGTCATAAATCTGAAAACCCCATTACTAAATTTTTGACAAGTTTACTTGCAGTTTCCTAGGTGTTTGCAAAATAAACCATAATCTTTTTTGGGCTTAAAATATGATGTGCTTTTTAATTTTGTGTGTTCTCTTTAGCTTAACAAACTGTCTATTGTGTCTTTCTTTTTATAGCTTAATTGTAATCCCAAATTATAACAACGTATCCTCTCCCCTCACCATTCATGGATCTTGGGTGTAAGAGAAACTGTTATAATCTTTAGAGGGTGATCTTTGGTGGGAAAAGAGGTACTCACCCCAAGGAATGACCCAACCGGTAATAGACTAAAGCCAAGCCCTTCCAAACTGGTATATAAAAAATTCCATTGTGATTAGTCTCATAGTGAAGAAGTGTGAATTCGTTGTGGCAACCAAAATATCCTCTAGTACCCACATGGTGTGTTAAAGTCCCTACATTGTTAAGGTGAAAATCTTACTTTGGAAGGATTGGGAGAGCCTCCTTTATTGGGAAAATGACTTGATCACAACCACCTGAATGGATGTCCTTAGTACAAACTTTTTTTTAGTGGCCAAAAACCCTCTATTTGCAAGCTCAAGGGGCCACCCAAGCCCGTGAAGACACCCCACATTACTCATGGTTCATAGTAGAGATAGCAGTTCTTTGGGAAGTAATGACCCATTAAATTCGGAACTTGGTATGCTAGAGAACTGAGTGCACTATAAGGAGGAGCTTGTGCATCCAAGTTCCTAGGCTATCCTCTTTGAATTTGTGTGGTTGGATTTTACTATCCAAGTGGGGATTTAGTAGATATTTCCCTTTCCAACCTTAGGATTGTAAGAGTGTTTGTTCATACATACTAGATTAATTTAGATTAGATCATTTATGTCTTGTGTGTGTGTGTTTATGCATTTTACTTTTCCAAAAACCAAACTATCAAAAAACCAAAAAATTCAACTTTTCAAGCCAAAATCATCAAAAAACCAGAACCTTCGCATATATTATTTTTTTCTACACATTTGTTCAAACCTGTTGTGCTTTTATTACTGTCATCGTGTATTTGTCAAACATTGTAGTTTTTTTATCTGATTCTATTACGCATATACCTGGCTATCCTATGCATTTGTTTCTATGCATACACAGCTAACACAAGGTAGGGATACAAGAGGGACCAAAGGATGTCACACTCTAATGATCCAAGCCTGCAACACACATGCAAAAGTAACAAACAACAAGAGTGAGAGAGAGAATGCCAGATCCTTTCAATTATTTATCATCAATTTGAATCATACATGTTGGGTTATAAGGCCTTCCCAGTTACGACCTGATATTATAATGAATTACAGAAGTCCTCAAACATGTGAGGATCTACTACCAATCTATAATCTAATGCCTTATATCTTCTCTCCCCAACTGACTCCTAAAACTACCACCAAACATCTACATTTATACAAGAAGCTACCGAGCCGAGTCGGTCTTCAGATCCATAATTAATGAAAGTAACAATCAAATCTGGGACCACACACTTCCCAATAATGGATAAAATCATTAATTCTATGATCCAATATAAATGCACAAGTCAGCCACAACAAGAAACAAAACTAGACCCATTGGTAAGCAAGATAACCGAGCAACAGACAGACAACACCAAATTACAATGAAATAACCAACCGTCCAGGAGATAATAGACCACACTCAGTAACCAAAGGAAACTGACCAACTACTGACCAAGTTGGTCAAAGAAGAAATTAAGCAACATAGATAAAACTCCAAATTCTTTTTGGTGACATAGGATTGCCAAGGACTTGAGATGGTCCTTAATCAGACACCTGGGGTTATTTTGAAATGATTCTCTAAATCATTTAGAAGGTCTGGTCTAAGTTGCATCCAACTCAGATTGTGAAATCCATGAACTATCTTCCATCGGTCTATTCTTCCACTTAACCAGATATTCCATGTACTATTTTCCTCTTGTACTCTTGCCAACTCTTTCCTTCAAAATCTATTCAACTTCATCATTCTGCTTCTTAGGATATTTTGTCAGTACTATCACTTCTTCATCAGGTTTATGATAGTTATATAAATCAGCAATGTTAAAAATCGGTGATATGTCCATGTCATCAGGTAACTCAATCTCATATGCATTTCCACTGTCAAATTTCTTCAAAATCTTGCAAGGTCCAAATTTCTTCATGTTCAGCTTTCCATATGTGCCAACAAGAAACCAACCTTTCTTCAAATGAACCATCACTTCATCACCAACATCAAAAGTCTTATGTCTTCTTGATCTATCAGTTCTATCTTTGTATTTATGATTATTGTCTTCCAGCTTCAGCTTCACATCTTCATGCAATGTCTTCATCTATTCAACAAACTTTACTCCTTCAACACTTCTCTTATTCTCATTAGCAATGTCTCTCAAATTAGATATTCCTCTTGGTTGGGTGTCTTTCTAGTACTCCTATTCATTGAATTGCTATATGCAAACTCTTCTTGTGCCAACATAGAATCCCAATTACTCAGTGTGTTTCCAACTAAACATCTCAAAAAATTTCCCAAACTTTTGTTCACAACCTTAGTCTGTCCATCAGTTTGTGGGTGAAATGTAGAACTATATTTCAATTCAGTGCCAAATTTCTTCCAAAGTGTTTTCCAAAAATATCCAACAAATTTACTATCTCAGTCAGAGATAATAATCCTTGGTAATCCATGCAATCTCACAATTTCATTAAAGAAAAGATCTACTACATGCACTACATCTGATGTCTTTCTACAAGGTATAAAATGTGCCATCTTAGAAAATCTATCCACAATAACAAATATTGAATCATTGCCTCTTACTATCTTTGGTAAGCCAAGAACAAAGTCCATACTGATGTCAATCCAAGGTTTCTTAGGAACAGCAATCGGTGTATACAATCCAGTATTCTAACTTACTTCTTTTGCAACTTGACAAATACCACAACTTTTCACAAATTTTTGAACATATTTATACAATTGTGGCCAATAGTACTTCTCCTTAAGAAAATTCCATGTTTTATCAATGCCAAAATGTCCAGCTAAACCACTACTATGTTTCCCTTTTATCAAATTAGATCTCATTACTCCTCTTGGTATACACAACTAAATACCCTTAAACAACATACCTTCCTGAATAAAATATTCATCTCATTTAGTGTCTTGTTGATCTTGAATAGGTGCTCTGCACTTTCTCCAAGGCTCAGAAAAATCACGGTCATTTTCATACAAACCTCTCATCTCATCAAAACCAAGAACTTCAATTTTCATCTCAGTCATCAAAGATCCTCTTCTACTCAATGACTCCACTCTTATGCTTTATCAAAAATGTATAACTCTGCAAATACTCAACAAATTGCATATGTCTCTGATTCAACTTATTCTAACCACCCAACTATCATAAAGACTTATGATCAGTATGCAACACAAATTCACTCGGTATCAAATAATGTCTCCATTTCTTCAATGCTTGAACAATAGCATAGAATTCTTGATCATACACAAAATATTTCCTTCTAGCATCATTCAATTTTTCACTAAAGAAAGCAACAGGTTTACTTTCTTGACTCAACACAGCTCCAATTGCACTTCCACTTGCATCACATTCTACTTGAAATACTTTACTGAAATTAGGTAATGCCAAAACAGGTAATTGACCAACCTTCTAATTCAGGGTCTCAAAACTTTTCTCAGCTCCATGTGTCCACTTGAATTCTCTTTTGTCTCCTCTCATAGTCTCATTCATAGCATTACAAATTGAATTGAAATTCCTTATGAACTTTCAGTAAAAACTTTCCAAACCATGAAATGATCTTACCTCACTAGCATTCATAGGTGTAGGCCACTTTAAAATAGCTTCAACCTTTTCAGGATCCATCTTCAAACCATCAGCTGAAATAAAAAATCCCAAATACACAATCTCTTCTTTCATGAATGAACACTTTTTCAAATTTATCAACAACTTTTCCTCTTTCAATCTCTGGAAAACTTGTCCAACATGCAACAAATGTTCTTCTCTAGTCTTACTGAATATCAGAATGTCATCAAGATATACAATCACAAATTTACCAAAGAATTTCTTCAAAACCTCATTCATCAGCCTCATAAAAGTACTCGGTGCATTAGTTAAACCAAAAGGCATAACCAACTACTCATACAAACCTTCTTTTGTCTTGAAATTAGTCTTCCATTCATCACCTTCTCTGATTTTGATCCAATGATACCCACTTTTCGAATCAATATTTGTGAAATACTTTTCTCTAGTCAAACTATCCATTATGTCATCCATTCTCGGTATAGGAAACCTATACTTCACTATTATCTTATTGATTTCTCTGGAATCAGTACACATTCTCCATTATCCATTCTTCTTAGGTACCAATATGGTAGGTACTACACAAGGACTCAAACTTTCTCTGATCAAACCTTTCTCTAGCAACTCTTAAATCTATCAGTTCAATTCCTGATTCTCAGTAGGTGTTAACTAATGAGGTGCCTTATTTGGTAAACTAGCTCCAAGGATTAGATCCATACAATGATCGATGCTTATTTTTAGTGGAAAACCATTAGGTACATTATCAAAAATGATATCATTGTACTCGGTGAGTAACTTATCAATCTCCTCGGGGATATTATCCTCTATTTTATTACTTGGCTTATTAGGAATCACAACAAAACATACATCATTCTTCTTCAAAGAGTTAACAAACTTTCCTCCTTCCATCAAACAAACTTTCATAGATGTGCACACATTACTAATAGGTTCTTCCATCAATGGTAACAATATTTGTTTCTTTCCATTAGCCACAATAGTATACTTATGAAATCTCCCATCATATATAGCATGTCTATCATATTTCAAATTCACATAACATTGTTCACTTAACAAGAGTGTATGCTCATCTTTGATCCATGAAATCTGATAGGGCTTCAAATGTACCAAACTTCCCATCTGCAATTTTGTGACCATCTCTTCAGATGTCAGGTTCTCTGAGCTACCACTATCAATGATTACCTTCCAGACTTTGTTAGAAACTCTACATCTGGTCTGGAACAAACTTTTCCTTACCAGATCTTCCTTCTTGCTTTCATTCCATAGTGCTCTCCCTACCATCAAGTTACTTTCTTTCTTAGGTTCATTCAATGACTCTTCTTGCACCAAAGCATTCCTACTGCTACTAGCCTTTTTACTATCTTGTGTACATTCAAAGGATCTATGTTCTTCCTCTCCATAGTTATAACAAGTTCCTCAGAAACTTCCTCTACCACAACCACATCGGTAGTTACTGCCTCTGCCTCTAGAAATTTCACCTTTCCACTCGGTCTTGCCCTTTTCTAGATTTGTCTTTTCTGGTTCAGATCTACCATTTTCACCATTAGATCTACCTCTTCCTCTAGGGAATCTACCACCTCAACCTCTTTGTCTTTTCTCATGTCTCTTGTTCAATTTCTCCTTGGCTTTCAAAGAAAATTGATAAGCCTCTTCAGTGTTCTCCAACTTGACCATACTAATATCCTCTTGGATAGAAACTCTCAAACCATTCAAGTATTTACCAATTATTTCCACGTCATCTTCATCATTTCCAGATATGATATCTAATCTATAGAATTCCTTAGTATACTCTTTTACCGAGCTATCTTTCTATCTCAAACTTTGCATTCACCGAACTAGGTTAATCTGATAATCATAGGGTAAGAACTTTCCTTTCAAGTTATTGACCATTTTACTCCAGACCTTGATTTTGTCTTTTCCCTTCCTCTTCTAATCAAATTGTAGGTGTTCCCACCATAAGGATGCATGAATTTTCAATTTTGTGCTTGCAATCTTCACCTTCTTATCCTTAGGGATATTCTCCTATTCAAAATACTTTTCCATCTCAGTGATCCAGTTCACCAATTCATCATAATCTAGCTTTCCACTATACTTCAGGGGATTGAAACATGGTGTTGACTTCAGACTTGTCAAAGCATTCAAAAATCTTTCTTCACCTTGATCCATAATAGGAGCAGGTTCTGCATTTGCCTGTTCTTCTTCAATTTCATCATCACTAACATCTACATGATGTCTGCCTCTTCTTTGGGTTGTTTCCACTGCCTCTAATCTAGCAGTAATCTATCTTAGCATATCTACCAATCCTAGATCTGCATCTTGCCTCCCATGAGCCATCTTGACAACCCTCTACAATTTCAGGTCAGATCACAATTTTCTACCCCACAACAATTCACCTAGGGCTTCAAGAGGAACCTGCAAACCTAGATCCGTAGAACTAGATCAAGATCCCATCCCACTCTGATACCACCTGATGCAAGGTAGGGATGCAAGAGGGGCAAAAGGATGGTGCACCCTAATGATCCAAGCTTGCAACACACATGCGGAAGCAACAAATAACAAGAGTGAGAGAGAGAATGCTAGATCCTTTCGATTATTTATCATCAATTTGAATCATACATGCCAAGCTGTAAGGCCTTCCTGGTTACGACTTGATATTACAATGAATTATAGAAGTCCTCAAACATGCGAGGATCTTCTACTAATCTCTAATCTAATGCCTTCTATCTTCTCTCCCCAACTAACTCTTAAAACTACCACCAAACATCTACATTTATACAAGAGCTGAGTCAACTTTTAGATCCACAATTAATGGAAGTAATAATCAAATTTGGGACCACATACTTCCCAATGATGGATAAAATCATTAATTCCATGATCCAATATAAATGCACAAGTTGGCCACAACAGGAAACAAAACTAGACCCGTCGGTAAGCAAGATAACTAAGCAGCAAACAGACAACGCTGAGTGCCAGTGAAATAACCGACCACCCAGGAGATAACTAACCACACTCGGTAACCAAAGGAAACTGACCAACTACTGACCAACTCTGTCAAAGAAGAAACTGAGCAACACAAACAAAAATCTAAATTCTTTTTGGTGATAGAGGATTTCCAAGGACTTGAGATGCTCCTGCATCAACAACAACGAGCATTTATACAGACCATAGGATTTTCAAAATCACTTTTTCAAATACCAATTTTAGTCTTCAATAGTATTCTAGAAAAACATTCAATTTTTACAAACCTTTTGAATAAGGTGAAAATGGAAGCATAGTAACATACATAACATTCATCACCTATTCATTTAGAAAGGATGTTTTAGAAGCATAAATAGATCTGAAAATGCTTGTAAATTAATTAGATCAAAGTACATACATCATCATGATATTAGTCTAGAAATACCTATTTTCTAAAGTTGGTATGAAGTTTCAAAAAATTTCGTCACCTATTTTGGACTGGAAATGTCGAGGCATGCAGAACCTAGAAATATTTTCTCCAGATTCACACAAGTCAACTTTGATCTTTTAAAAGGTCAAAGACCACATTTTTATTCCAAAGTCCGATTCTGATTTTGTTCACAGAACCTGAAAGTTCAGTGAAAAGGGTACTCTGATCTGGCCTCTGATTCCCAAAATAGCACCTGCAGATATCTGAAAAAAGGGGTTTTTGTGGGGGCTATATAAGGTTTTGCCTTAGTCAAACCCCCATTTTGGTGATTCCCACCTCCAAAAATAGCCGATTGAAATAGTATGTGTGTGTGTATATTGAAAGTGTAAAGCTAAGATCTAATTCTCTAGATTAAAACCCTAGCATGAATATGTATGAAATAACAATGCATAGATTTGAATGTGATAGAAAATCATACCAAGCCCCCAAGGCTAAAGTACTTCTACCATTCTCACAATTCATAGTTGTTACTCTGTGATTGAATGCTTGAAATGTTGATGATGATGGATCAAGGAAGAATTATTCTCTCTTGCTCCAAATATGAATGCTTGAAGATGCTTGAAGACTTGAAATGCTTGCTTGAACACCTTAAGAACTTGAGAGCTTGATTGCTTGAGATGAGATGTGAAAATGAGAGAGGAAGGCCTCCTTTTATAGTGAATTAGGTCACACTCCTCTAGAAGGACCACCTTGAAGAATTAAATCCCAATTAGGTCCTAACCTTTAGAGAATGAATCTAAATTAAATGTAATTAAAGGATTTACTGTTTCAGAGCCCGAAACAGCTGACCCAGAGGCGGGAAATTAATAACCCCGAAAGCTAAATTAGTGGGAATTGAAAATTTGAAATCCTGACAAGATGAGGTCAAGGTCAAGGTTGACCCTAACTTGGTTAGGGTCGAGGTCAACCCTGACCTGGTCAGGGTCGAGGTCAACCTTGACCAAAAACCCTAACTTTTGCCAGAATGCAGTTTAAAGGCCCTAAGGTTGCCTAGAAACTTAGAAATGAAGTCTGATGAGAATAGAATGTCTATGATAGATAAAAGATCATGTGATTGACATGATGAAGGCTAGGAGGACCCTTTTTTGTATCCTACCTAGAAATTAGAGTCATAGAAGAGGGGAATTAAGGAGAATCCTTAGGATCCTAACCCTAATCTCATCCAGGACATACAAATGCATCCTAAATGCAGGTTTATCATGATAAATGCACTGAAAGAGGGTGCTAAACCTAACCAAATGGAAGTGCTTCCATTTTAAGATGATACATTTAGCCCCCACTTTAGCTTAGATATGACACTACGTGAATATGCAAGCTAAAGTAAGAAAATATCATAAAGATGAAAAAGGATATAGCCAAGTCCTTGATGTAAAGATCCTGCAAAAAATTGTTAGAACCTACAATTCACTAGGTTAATGAAAATCTATAATCACCTAGAGCTTACTATATGATAGTTTGAGAAGTATATAGAGCCCCTTATGCCCCCCCCTATTTCGGCTTTCTACTTTGGAAGGATCAAATAGGGTGATAAGAAAACTTTGGATACTGGATATGTAGAGTGTTGAAAAGTTCATTCCTAAACCTATTAGAAGGATTCCTACACTTCCCAAACTAGTTCAGGGAGTTAGATATCTGAATCACGATTGCAGCGCCACTGATGGCATGGAAAACAGAGTTATCTAACTCAAGTTATGATGAAAAGAATGAATGTCTATCATAATGCATAAAAGGAAATTCTTACCCTAACCCTTATTTTAAACCTATAAAATAGATGAAGAAGGTAATACTTACTAATTCTTACCATTTATAGATTTGAAATTAGAAACAAGATGTCGACAAGAGAGGAACTACGAGCGACATGCTTGGAGATTGTGAGACACTGTCTAGCTACTGGACGAGCACTCCTTGAGGTAAGATTCTTTCCAAATTCATGTTTTTGCTAAGTAAGGTAAATTTTACCCCCTTGAGGTTAACCTTGACTCAATTAGGTCAACCTTGACCCATTTAGGTTGACTTTGACCCAAAAAGGTCGACCCTAACCTAGAAAATTTGACCCTAACCTAGTAAGGTCAACCTTGACCTAGCTGAGGTCAACTTTGACCTAGATCAATTGTACTTTCAGATTTGATGATGTAGATGACTGATATGATGCTGGTTTGTGATTGCAGGACCTTGTCTACTTCTGAGAACATCCCTTTGGGGAACTACTAGTGCAGGTCAAGGAGAGACTATCTAATTTGGATGATGAGAGTTTACAGCTACTAAGGGATGTAGGACTATATTAGGTATCAGTCCTTCCACAAATCAGGCTACATCGAGAGATGTTATCTGTGCTGATAGAGAGATGGGATGAGGATACATGCTCCTTCCATCTTCCTACCAGTGAGATTACAGTGACATTAGAGGATGTATATAGGATTATGAGGCTTTCAGTCCGAGGACAAACTGTCAAACCCATGACACATAGAGGTTAGGAGGAGATTCATGCAGATACAAAGTACTATACAGGTGGGCATCAAGTGATGTGGACTCATTCAGATCACAGCTCACTATCATCCATAGTATCAGGTTGTACTCCCTTAGTATGGAAGGTGATGCTATGTATAGTAGCCTTGGTTGTGTTACCCAACTCAAAGGGTACTATATTTTATTCACCTATGACTCATTTGATTCAGAGGATGGAGAGAGAGAGAGAACTATGTTCTCATGGTGTTGTAGCATGCTCTATCAGCTATACCATGAGTTGAGTCAGCTAGTGAGGTATCATCGAGAGAGTTTATCGACATGCACCATTCTATAGATTTGGATTTTTGAGCAATTCACATGTACACATCCATAGGTAGTACTAGTGATGGTAGATGTGAGTGCGGTGAGAGCCTTTGCATATCCTATGAGAGATATCTGGCAACTTGGAGATATGCTCTATTGGAGAGTACATCTTGACCGTATTGCCAATGCTGATGTGATATGGAGACCCTACTACCAGATGACAGAGTGGCCATACACTCGATTCCAGATGAGACACTCTTAGCAGCGTAAGCTTCTAGAAGGTCACTAGAGCCATATAATAATTCCATATTATTATGATCAAGTGATGAGATAGTTTGGCCTACCATAGGAAGTCCTTAAGGTAGTACCTCACTATGCACATCTGACGAGATACCATCAAAGACCTGACACCATGCACCAACCTTTAGTGGTAGACATAGAGGATAGTGACGTAGAGGAGACAAAGGATATTGAGGTACCATCAGATGTATCCTATGGAGGGGTTAGCCAAGATTACATCCGGTACTAGAGCTTAGAGGGGACCCACCCTATCTTCCCTGAGGATTATCCTACAGGTGATCTAGAGTATAGATAGAGGACACACCAGGATAGTGTAGATAGCAGGGAAGATGAGAATATCATAAATGAGGAGGAACACATCTCTAAGGGGGAACTAATGGAGGAGGAGGAGAGAGCAGATGATGGAGCCGAGGACATGCCTCCAGTTGGTGATACTATTGTAGATATACCTATCACTCTTGCATCACCACTAAGAGCATGATGGCCCCCATGACCCCACATAGAGACACCACCTTTGTGGCCTAGACATAGCAAGCATGGAGAGAGTATATGCTCCATACCCCCACCATCTAGACACTTTAGTGATGAGCAAGAGGGAGACCCAGGTATGGACTATGAATTTTTTATTACAAGTATGATTTGATGAAAATATGATATTAGCATGATAAAAGTATGTTTCCTCTACAACTAGCATAGTGTAATGGAGGAGTTTTGTATCCAAGGTTCTCAAGGATAACATTATTTCCTATCGACTTCTAGCTGATGAGCAAGAGTCTTCCATTGGGCACAAAGATCTAGGTAGACATGTCGATATCTTCATATGCATCTAGCGGGAGTTGAGGATGTGCAGAGAGAGGGAGGAGAAGATGATGAAAAAGATACAGAGTCTTTGAGAATGTGTTCAAGCCATGAGCATATCTAGGAGCCATACATGGACACACAAATCTTCATCTTCCTATCATAGAGGAGAGAGATCTGGGAGTCATCGACCATTAGAGCGGCATGGTGATAGGTGTAGTGATAGATAGGGCCATTGGCCTCATATGTATCAGAACTTTGAAAAACTATGTATTGTTGATAAATGAAAAAATTTCTTTACTGATTAGTTCTATACTTGAATATTATGTTTTCATCAATATAAAACTTAGTATAAAGAAAGAAATAAAGAAAGTGCATAAACATGTTCAATATGTAATTTTTACTAAAACTACATAACCTATAAAGGAAATCATTATAAGGAACACATAAATGCACATGGAACAAATGAGATTAAGGGTAATAACATTTAAGATGCATAATATTAATGGGTTCCTTAAAAGAAACACCATCCATATCAGCAAGTTTGTAAGCACCCAAACCAAAGTTTTCAATAACAACAAAAGGTCCAAGCCAATTAGGGCTAAATTTTCCTTTTTCACCCGGTAAAGCATTCACATTTTGTTGATTCTCATAAAGAACTAAATCACCAACTGCAAATGTTCATTTAATGACCTTATGATTATATTGTTTCTGGAGATATTTATGATAAGCTTTTATATGATCTAATGCATGTATTCATTGTTCATCCAACATTTCCAATTCTTGTAAATGGTGTTCATGAAAAGTATCTTTATCAATTATCCCATGAAATGAAACATGTAAGGAAGGTATTTCCAGTTCCAAAGGCATAATAGCATTAGTACCATAAACAAGATTATAAGGATAATTACATATAGCAGTACGAACACTAGTCCTATAGGCCCATAAAGCATAAGCCAGTTGAGTATGCCAGTCTTTGGCATGCTTACTAACTATTTTTCACAAAATTTGTTTAATAATTTTATTCGATGCTTCAACTTGTCCATTAGATTGAGGATAATAAGGAGTTGAAAATCTATGTTGAATCCTATATTTCTCCAAGAATTTCGCAACATCTTTATTCTTAAAAGATGTTCCATTATCTAAAACTATTGTCGAGGGAATACCAAATCTTGCTATAATATTATTAAGAATGAAATCACAAATAACATCTTCTATTGTAAAATGAAGAGGGACAGCTTCAACCCAATTCGTGAAATAATCCGTAGTGGTGAGAATGTAAGTATGCCCTTGAGAAGAAGTTGGTGAGATTTTTTTGATAAGATCAAAACCCCAAATACTAAAGAGCCATGGAGAAACTTGATTACGAAGCTCATGAGCAGGAGAATGAATCAAATTACTATGCTATTGACATTGAGGGCATTTTTTAACAAACATAAAAGAATCTTGTTCCATAGTTTTCCAATAATACCTCATTCGAAGTAACTTATGAACTAAAGATTTGCCACCAAAGTGTCCCCCACAAGAACCAAAATGGACTTCTACTAAAGCTAGAGGAATCTCGGTTCTATTGAGACACCATAGTAATAAACCTTCATAAGAATGTTTTTATAGCGTATCTCCTAAAATAATATAGCGTACTACAAGTTTTCTAATGTGATTATGCATGTTCCTTGTTGCTGATTTAGGAAAGGTACCATCCTCCAAAAAATGAAAAATGTGTGAATACCATTCATCCAAATGCAAGTTGAAACAATTAGAGGTAATCTTATCTGAAATTGCAGGACATTTAAGAGTTTGTATTGTAAATTGGAAATTTTCAGCATTGTTCTCAAGACAAACCAAGGATGCCGCACTTGCCATAGCATCTGCATGCCAATTATCTTTCCTAGGTAATGTTTGGATTGTGTAAGAGGAAAATTTTGAAAGGACATCAAGAGCTAAATCTCTATACTATGTCATTCTATTATTTTTAGTTTGATATCCACCTTTAATTTGTTCAACTATCAATTGCGAATCTCCATATATATGTAAATGTTTGATATTGAGAGATGAAGCAGCTTGTAAGCCAGCTATAAGAGCTTCATATTCTATAATGTTATTAGTACAAGGAAAGGTCAATTTATCTAATAAAGGGATGGGTTTCTTTGTTGGGGGAATCAAGATGATACCCACACCAAATCTTGTCTTACACTTAGACCCATCAAAATATAATTCCCAAATATCATCTTGTTGAATAGCTAAAATATTGTCATCAGGAAATTCAACAGGAGTAGAACCTTCAACAGAGTGAGGACAAGGAGCTTCAGCTAAATGATCAATCAATGCTTGTCCCTTAATTGATTTTTGAAGAATAAAATTAAGATCAAATTCAGTAACATTACCCATTTTTCCAAGCGGCTAGAGAGATCAGTTTGTGAGAAAAGATGTTTTAAGGGATCAAATTTGACAATTACATTACCTTCAGCATTTATGAGATAATGCCTAAGTTTTTGATATGCATAAACCACCACTAAGAATTATCTCTCTAGAGATGTGTATCTTGTTTCATAATCCAGTAAAGTTTGACTAATGTAATAGAGAGGCCTTTCATTAGCATTGTCATCAATTTGAGCCAATAATGCACTCACAACTTGTCGGGTAGCTGAAGTGTATAATTAAAATGGTTTATCAAACTTAGCAGGCTGCAAGATAGGAGGATTTGTAAGATACTCCTTAAATTGCTCAAAAGTCTATTTACAGTCCTCATTCCAAGAGAAACTGCCATCCTTTCTAAGAAAGGAAGTAAAAGGGATGGTTCGGTCTACCAAGTTAGAAACAAAGCGACAGATAGCTTGTATTTTTCCTTGCAAACTTCATAATTGAGAAATATTTTTAAGAGGAGGCATATTAACAATAGTGTTGATCTTTTCAGTATCTACCTCAATGTCTCACTTAAAGATTATAAATCCTAATAATTTACCAGAATCAACCCCTAAGACACACTTCTTAGGATTCAATCTCATAGTATAACTTTGAATTCTTTCAAATATCTGACGTAAAATAGTAACATGATCTTCTCTTTGTATGGATTTTGCCAAGATGTCATCCACATAATCTTCAAGAATCTTATGGATGTAATCATGAAAAATTAAAGTCATAGCCCGTTGATAGGTTTCTCCTCCATTTTTTAATCCAAAGGGCATCATGACCCAACAAAAGGTTCCCCAAGGTGTTATAAATGTAGTTTTAAATTGATCTTTAGGAGGGATAAAAATTTGATTATATCCTGAAAAGCCATCCATAAAGGATAACAAAGCATGGCCCACTGTGGCCTTATTTAAATTGCAAAAATTAGTGCACATCCTTATCTTATTTTCTCCTTTTGACAAAGGCACAATGTTTGAAATACAATCGGAATAATCAATAGAATGGATAAATCTGGAATCCAATAGTTTTTCAATTTCACCTTTGACTAACAAAGCAATTTGTGGATTCATCTTTCGAATTTTCTAGTTTACAAGTTTCATATTAGGCTTTAAAACAATGTTATGCGTAACAATCTTAGAATCGATACTTGGCATATCGGAATATGTCCAAGCAAAGATATCCTTGAATTCAAGCAAAAGGGAAGCTAACTAATCACGTTCATCATGAGTCAAACATTTCCCAAGTTTTATCACCCTTTCAGAATTAGTTTCATCCATTTGAGTATCAATAGTCTCAATGATTAATAAATCACTTCTTATTGAAGAATCCATCGGTAAAGGAGCAATATCTTGTTCTTCATGTTCTCCAAAATAAGAATCAATTTTTAAGCAATAAGGCTTTCCTCGCTTATTATGAAACTTAGGTAAGTCCTCATAAACCCCTAAATATTCTATTAAAGCCTCTTCTTTAGGGAAGATATCCAAAGAAGGTTGTTGATTAAGATCAATAAGCAATGGATTAACCAACTTCAACTATCCACTACAAATATGATTAACATTAAGAGGAAAATCAGATGGTGGTCGATAAGGATTAAACCCTAATCCATACGTATGGTCATAAATGTCATTATCCAAGGGTACTTTTATACCTTGTTCATATTTACCACATCCTTTCCCATTGAATCCTGATTTCTTAAGAAAATGATAACCAGGACCATATCGATTAGTCATATCAAAAGGAGTCCAAGGAGCGACATATGTCACAATATCATAACAATCAGGTTTTATAGTGTCAAGTGTTTCGTTGCTTGAAGCGGCAACAAAATTACTTTTTAATTCTTCAGATAATGGATAAGAAATAAAAACTTTTTTCTCAAATTCATTTTGTTTCTTCATAAAGTCTAAATCAGAGACCTTATATTTGCCAATAAATGTGGGATTAAAATCCAATGTTCCCCAAACATCTTCAGTCAAGGAAGAGGAAGAAGATGGGTCTTCTTGTTGTTGAATTTCAAGTTGTTTTATCTCATATTGTTGTATTGGTGATTATTTTTCAATCTCTTTACTAGGTTGAATAGGTTCAGAGATTTTAGCATATTCTATGTTTAAGCAAGGATTCAGAGCATCATCAACATGTAATGTATACATTAGATTGTTATAGATGAATCAAACCTTGTGATGGAGAGTAGAAGGAACTGCATGCATAGTATGTAACCATGGTCTTCCTAAAAGAAGGTTATAGTTAAGTGGTCTAGGCATAACATGAATAGGAGTATGTAGAATAACTGGACCCACCTTAACAGGTAAGGTAATAATACCCAATGTTTTCTTCGCAATATTATCAAATCCACGTATAGGAACATTATCAAGTTGAATGGTAGATAAATCAACCTTAATTTCTTTGAGCATGTCCATGCTACAAATATTAAGTCCAGATCCATTATAAATGAAGGTTCTTCAAATGATGTTGTTATTAATAGAGAAAGCCACCATAAGAGCATCATATTGATTCTACACCTCTAATGAAGGTAAATCATCATTAGAAAACACTATAGGAGGTACAAAAGGCATAGCATGCATACAATCCAAAATCAAATGAATGTTTTCTTGGTTAGGAGGTGTAGCAGGAAGAGTAGATAAAGACTTTTGCAAAGCCTCATAATATGTTGGGGAGGTTTGAAGTAATTCCCATAGAGATATTTTGGCAGGAGTAGCACGTAATTGATCAACTAAGTTGTACTCCTTAAAGGTAGAAGGATACCTAGACACTTGGGGAAGTGTAGGTTGAGAAGGAGGTAAAGAAATTGGAACAGTAGGCTGAGCATTATTTCGTGTGCGATAAGCATGTGAAACAGAATCAGTGTTATCAAAGAAATCCAAAGGATCTCTAGGTTTACCCTTAACTATTATAGGAGGACATCCTTTTACCATCATCAAAGGTTTAGGAAATATCATTTTTGGTTTATCAATGTTGCAAATAGTGGGACATGAAGGTAACCATGCACACACCCTATGGTAAAGGTCAATTGGAGAGGTTGTGGAGGAGAGTGAAATAGGAATACGATCAATGGAGACCATATGAGAACCATTTTCATCCGCACTACCATGTTCCTCGTTAGGTATTATATACTCTTGTATAATAAAAGCATCATCAAAGTACTCAAAACAAGAATCATACATGTTGAATACAAAGAAAGTACTAAAAGCATGAAAAATAGAAATATTTTTGTATTTTTAAAGGAATTTTGCAATTTTTTTGTATTTTCAAAATATAAATGCAAGAAAGAAGCCAACAAGATTTAAATCTAACACCATAAAAGAAAGATTTGTCGTAAATGGGTTCACCAAAATGAATAAGGTGAAAATGGAAGCATAGTAACATACATAACATTCATCACCTATTCATTTAGAAAGGATGTTTTAGAAGCATAAATAGATCTGAAAATGCTTGGAAATTAATTATATCAAAGTACATACCTCATCATGATATTAGTCTAGAAATACCTTTTTTCAGAAGTCTGTATGAAGTTTTAGAAAATTTTGTCACTTGTTCTAGATTGGAAATATCGAGGTGGACAGAACCCAGAAATCTTTTCTCCAGATTCACACAGGTCGACTTTGACCTTTTAAAAGGTCAAAGACCACATTTTTATTCTGAAGTTCGATTATGATTCTATTTGCAAATCTTGAAAGTTCAGCGAAAAGGGTACTGTGATCTGGCCTCTGATTCCCAAAACAACACCTGCAAATATTTGAAAAAAGGGGTTTTTGGAGTGGCTATATAGGGTTTTGCCTTAGTCAAACCCCCATTTTGGTGATTCCCACTTCCACGAATAGCCGATTGAAATAGTATGTGTGTGTCTATATTGAAAGTGTAAAGCTAAGATCTAATCCTCTAGATCAAAACCCTAGCATGAATATATATGAAATAACAATGCATAGATTTGAATGTGATAGAAAATCATACCAAGCCCCCAAGGCTAAGGTACTTCTACCATTCTCACAATCCTTAGTTGTTACTCCATGATTGAATGCTTGAAATGTTGATGATGATGGATCAAGGAAGAATGATTCTCTCTTGCTCCAAATATGAATGCTTGAAGATGCTTGAAGACTTGAAATGCTTGCTTGAACACCTTGAGAACTGGAGAGCTTGATTGCTTGAGATGAGATGTGAAAATGAGAGAGGAAGGCCTCCTTTTATAGTGAATTAGGTCACACTCCTCTAGAAGGGCCACCTTGAAGAATTAAATTCCAATTAGGTCCTAACCTTTAGAGAATGGATCTAAATTAAATGTAATTAAAGGATTTACCATTTCGGAGCCTGAAATAGCTAACCCAGAGGCGGGAAATTAATAACTCCGAAAGCTAAATTAGTGGGAATTGAAAATTTGAAATCCTGACAAGATGAGGTCGAGGTTGAGGTCAACCCTAACCTAGTCAGGGTTGAGGTCATCCCTAACCTGGTTAGGGTCGAGGTTGACCCTGACCTAGTCAAGGTCGAGGTTGACCTTGACCAGAAACCCTAACTTTTACCAGAATGCAGTTTAAAGGCCCCAAGGATGCCCAGAAACTTAGAAATGAAGTCTAATGAGAATATAATATCTATGATAGATAAAAGATCATGTGATTAACATGATGAAGGCTAGGAGGACCCATTTCTATATCCTAGCTAGAAATTAGAGTCATAGAACAGGGGAATTAAGGAGAATCCTTAGGATCCTAACCCTAATCTCACCCAGGACATACAAATGCATCCTAAATGTAGGTTTATCATGATAAATGCACTAAAAGAGGGTGCTAAACCTATCCAAATGGAAGTGCTTCCATTTTAAGATGATACACCTTTGATCTTTAGTTTAACCATTTTCACCCAAATTCATCAGCTTCTTTTCATCAAAAATCCTCAAAATCATTCCAAATCTTTAAATTTTTCCCATTAGTGTTGAATCATTACCTTACTTATTAGATTTTGATCTCTATGAATTTATCATATCATGATTTATCATCCTCAATCACCAAACTTACCTAGGTTAGTATCTTTTGATTCTCTTTGTCACATCATAGTGAGCTCCATACCTCCTATAGACTTAGATTATCAAAATTGTTACACTTATCTCAACACTTTTAGGTTCTTCTCTACATCTATCTAATCAAGCACATTCCAAATGTTTCATCAAAATCTTCCATCCCAACATCATCTTTCACATTTTATGGTTCAAACTCTATCTCAAAAGCTCAAAAAAACCTTTGATCTAGAATCTATAGACAAGATGGAAGGAAACAACAACAATGAGGAAAACCCTTGGTCTAGACTTCCTAAGAAAAATTTAATTTTTATATGAGATGAAGAACCCATAGATCAGGAGTTGCGAGATGCTATGCAAGATGCTAAATTCCACAATGTCATGGAAAGACTCTTAAACATGGATAAAGAGATGTATTTCCTCATGCTTTCTCAACAAGGGGAAAAACTACCAAATGATTTTGATGTCTCCACTCTTCAAGAACCACCTATCACAAACAATCAAGAAATCCCTAGTGGTTCTCAAGAGACACATGCTCATGGAGAAAAGGAAAACACTCAACAACATAGTCCTTCCCAAAACTCTCAACAACATAGTGCTTCCCAAAACACTCAACAACATAGTGCTTCCCCAAACACTCAAGGATCTACATTATCTTTCGATCCCATTCTACAACAAATCCAGATGCTTCAACAACAAATCTGTGACATCCAACCTCGATCATCAATCAAGAAGTAATCCTTAGATGATTTATGTCCCTATCCTTTTGATAAACATTTAGCAATGATTCCATTCCCTCCTCATTTTGAGGTACCTAAATTTGACAAATACAAAGGTAATTCAGATCTGCAAGACAACATCTGTGAGTTTTGTGTTACTTGTATTGAAGCTCTCACAATGACACTTATCTTATGTGACTATTTCCACATAGTGTAGGAGGACAAGCCATGGAATAGTTCTCCAAATTACCTCTAGGCATCAAATCTTTCAATGAACTTATTAACAAATTTGTGACTCATTACTCATATAACATCAAACATGAAGTCACTATGCTTGATCTTTGCAATGCACAATAAAAGAATGGAGAACCTTTCCTTACATTTTTGCAAAGATGGAGTCAATTATTTGCCAAGCATCCATGAACAATTCCTGAACAAGAAAAGATGGATACCTTTGTGCATAACCTTACACAAGAAATGAGCTATAGGTTGCAATTAAAATGTCCTTCAAACTTTAACAAGCTCATAGAAAATGGAATCAAAATTGAGGAAGCTATAGTTAGAAAAGGTGAGATTGAGCTTTACTCCAAGGACAATGTTGGATCTTCAAATTCAACTCCCAAAAACAAGAACAATGACAAGTCTAAATTTTGCACCAAAAATAAGACTATTGTCAATGATGGGATTGTTGATAATCGACATGTTAAACCAACACAACCCCTTTTGAATCTCACAAGAAAAGCCAATGCTACTCAACCTACCCATAGAAATCAAAGTGAAAATCAGAATACTAACAATAGTTCATCAAAGTCAAGATTACCTTTTATGCCACATAGAAGAACTTTTACTCCTTTGGGTGAATCTCTTGACTTTGGATTAAGGGATTTGATCACAAAGAAACTCATTACACTTCCTAAAACTAGAGATTTTGAACCTAGGGTGAAACCTTCTTGGTGGAATGATAATGACTATTGTGAATTTCATAGATGGAAAGGTCACAAAACCAATGATTTCCAAAGACTTAAGCATATAATACAAGACTTGATTGAAAGTGGTGAAATTAGTGTTGATGGAAAAACCTCAAACGAGTCACATATGACTTTTAAAGATCTACTTCCCAAACATGTGAAAGGAATTTCTCCTAATGCTAAAGGTGATAATCAAGCCAACTATAATACCACATCTTATAAGTATGTGAATCACTATGTCAATGTGATTACTATAAAAGAAAAGTTCGAGAGTCAGCCAGTTAATGTTACAACTCGAGCCCAATCTAAGGTTACTCTCCAAGGTGTCTCACCTAAACCTACCACTTCACAAAACAAGTTTGTCTATGTTCCAAAGTCCACGCCAAATGTTTCCAATCAATACAATCTTTTGGATCAATTGAAGAAAACACCAGCCCAAATATCTATACTAGAGCTTTTGCGTCACCATCTCATTAAGATATTCTTGAGAAAGCTCTCCTAGAAACTCATGTTCCTACAAATCTAGATCAAGACCAATTTCAAGCTATGGTGAGAAATTTGACAACTCCACATTACCTTTCTTTTACTGAGCATGATGATCTAGCCATTAATCAACCACATAATGCTTCACTCCATATAGAAGTCCTTGTACAAAATCATAAAATTAAAAGAGTACTAATAGATGGAGAAGTTGGCTTGAATATATTCACTTTGAAACTCATCCTTGCATTGGGATTTTCTAAAAATGTCATAGATCCAAAGAAGAAAATTGTAATTAAAGCTTATGATGAAGAAGAGAGGTCATCCAAGGGATCTATTGTTCTTTCTATTAGAGTAGGTCCTATATTCAAAGATGTACTTTGTTAAGTTCTTGATATGGATCTCGCATATAACATCCTTTTGGGGAGACCCTGGATTCAATCTATGCAAGTTGTGCCCTCGAATTATCATCAATGTTTGAAATTTCCCACAATGGTCAAGAAATAACTATCAAAGGAGATATGAACCCTTTCCAGTATTGCAACACTATGAAGACAACACCTGAATCTTTGGTACCTTATAATCATGCTAGATCTTCTGCAACCACACCCATTGATCCAAGTAATATGGCATCAACTTGTAACTCTAATGGGATCAAGATAAATATAAAAGAACAAAGCATGGGAGAATACACTCTGGGTCAAACCTTTTGTATCACAGAGTTACCTTTATCTCCTAGATCAGATGGCACTAGTACATTTCACCCACTTTTTAGATGAACATTTCCAACCAAGTTATAAAATGATTTTCCATGGTCAGTTTATAGAAGAAAAGTCTGATTTTTTTTAATTCTATTCCCATGTTGGTTGGAATTACGACCCTATAGAGTGATCATAATTCTGACCAACATGGGAATAAAAGTAAAAACAAAAGTCAAATTTTATACATATATCCCGCCTACCAGTACATTTCATTTTATTTCACTTTGGCATAGTCCATGAGCAAAGGAGTGCTGAAGGAGGTGGTATAAGGAGGGAAGCTATATGTGGACACCCCCTATATGCATCTAGCCTATAAGTTCTGGCATCTCCTTCTCTTCCACATTTTTATTCTCAAACCTGAGCAAGCATCAAGAGGAATAGGCATTTGATTTCAACCATTTCATTGTAGCCTTGGTAAGAGTTTCAATTTTTTTGGCATTTTCTTAATGAAGGGTAATTTTATTTTTTTCAATTTTTTTTCATTTTTCATGGTTTTGAAACCCAAATCCTTGTACTTCTAATGGTATTCATGCCACCATTAGAAGTGGCATGAACACCATTAGAAGTGGCCCATGAATTTCCACTTCTAATGGTGTTCAATTTCTAGAGATACAGAGCAGTCAACTAAGGGTGGGTTCTTTGTTTCCTCATCAACTGAGTTCAAGGTAAAATTGATGCTACATTTGGTTTCATTGTAAAAAAATTTTGAATAAGTGGTTGAATATCACGGAAGTGTAGAACATAAAAGCTATTAAAAACTCAATCGCAAGCCAACGAAACTTTATTTAACTGTGAACTGTTAAAAATTTAGAATACAACCTCTGTTAATTGTGTGCCCTTAGCTGCAGACAAAAAATAATGATTTTTTCTCAGTCCCTGATAGAAAATCATGTCCTTAACATGGAGAAAAAAACCCCCAAAATGTTTGCAATGAATTCAAATTCTTTTTGGCTTTTGCATTCATCTTATAAATCTTTGATTCTTCATAGTTTCTTGTATATCATGTTTCTAAGAGCACTCAACATAACGCAAGATCTTGTTAATTGAATAAAAGCACTGAAATTATTTTATTTTAAGACTTCAAAACAATTGAATCAATACATGGAATGATGAAAACTTATAATACCAATCAATGCAATTTTTTCCTATCATTGTTGCATTGGATAGAGAGTTTAATAATATAAACACCAGACTATGTCCTCACGAGCAGAGAAGTGACTATTTGTAAAGAATTAAAATTTTATTGCTTGGTAGTTCATTACAATGTCTTCTTCGACCATACACCACTCCACACAAGAAGGACTAAAACCAAACCATAGGATGGTCTAGGAATTTAGAAGACATCTTTTATTACAAAGCAAAACAAAATATAAAACTCAAGTCCCAAATCAAAATTTAATGGCCTAGGTACCCTACACCAATACACCCCCATGTAAGGCAATATTATAAAGTCCTTGAATCCAAGAAATGTAAGTCAATAACACCAAATATATCACTTATAAGTATTGTGAAGAGTCTTGGCGAGTTTAAGCCTTTTGAAGCACTTTAGAAATATTGAATACATCATTGGTTGCCAACTATTTGACAAAGCCTAGGAAATCATTGGTTCTTCAAGACAAATATTGTTTGCATGCCAAGCACTATACAGGAACTGTCAATAAAAGGATTGAAATTCTTTTATTTTAAGACTTCGAAATAATATAATCAGTACATGGAATGATCAAAACTTATAATACCAATCAATGAATGGTTTTCCTATCAATGTTGCATTGAATAGAGAGTTTAATAATATAAACACCAGACTATATCTTCATGAGCATATCACATTGACCAATACACCCTCATCCCACCATCCACACCCATCCACTCATGTTAAGATCTTCTGATACCAAGAAAATGTAAGTCAATAACACCAAATATATCACTTACAAGTATTGTAAAGAATCTTGGTGAGTTTAAGTGATATATTTGGTGTTATTGACTTACATTTTCATGGATTCAAGGACTTTAGAATATAATCCAAAAGTGATTATGTAACGAACAAAATGAGAGGGAAGGATCTTGATTTAGGCCAATGGATATTTCAACATGATTTTGAACAAGATCTTGACATGAGTGGATGGGTGTGGATGGTGGGATGGGGGTGTATTGTTGAAGAGTATTGGTGATTTTAATACTTTTAAAGCACTTTAGAAATATTAAATACATCATTGCTTTCCAACTATTTGACAGAGCCTAGGAAATCATTGGTTCTTCAAGACAAATAATGTTTGTTCACCAAGCACTGTACAGGAATAGTCAATAAAAGGATTGAAATTATTTGATTTTAAGACTTCAAAACAATACAATCAGTACATGGAATGATCAAAACTTATAATACCAATCAATGAATGATTTTCCTATCAATTTTGTATTGAATAGAGATTTTAATAATATAAACACTAGATTGTCTCTTCATGGGTAGATCACATTGACCAATAGAACCCCTATCCCACCATCCACACCCATCCACTCATGTCAAGATCTTGTGAATACAAGAAAATGTAAGTCAATAACACCAAATATATCGCTTATAAGTCTTGTGAAGAGTCTTGGTGAGTTTAAGTGACATATTTTGTTTTATTGACTTATATTTTCTTGGATTCAAGGACTTTAGAATATACTCCAAAAGTGATTATGTAACGAAGGAAGTGAGAGGGAAGGATCTTGATTTAGGTCAATGGATATTTCAACATGATTTTGGACAAGATCTTGGCATGAGTGGATGGGTGTGGATGGTGGGATGGGGGGTGTATTGGTGAAGAGTCTTGGTGAGTTTAAGCCTTTTGAAGCACTTTAGAAATATTGAATACATCATTGCTTGCCAACTATTTGGCAGAGCCTAGGAAATCATTGGTTCCTCAAGATAAAGATTGGTTGTATGCCAAGAACTATACTGGAACAGTCAATAAAAGGACTAAAATTCTTTGATTTTAAAACTTCAAAATAATATAATTAGTACATGGAATGATCAAAACTTATAATACCAATCAATGAATGCTTTTCCTATCAATGTTTCATTGAATAGATAGTTTAATAATATAAACACCAGACTGTGTCTTCATGAGAAGATCACATTGACCAATACACCCCCCATCCCACCATCCAAACCCATCCACTCATGACAAGATCTTGTCCAAAATCATGTTGAAATATCCATTGACCTAAATCAAGATCCTTCCCTCTCACTTCCTTCGTTACATAATCACTTTTGGAGTATTTTCTAAAGTCCTTGAATCCAAGCAAATGTAAGTCAATAACACCAAATATATCACTTAGAATTCTTGTGAAGGGCCTTGGTGAGTTTAACACAAAAAAGAAATTACAAAACTGAACCAATGGCATGTTTACAACAAAGAAATAGAATGTTAATAATATGTTTAAAATTCTATTTTGTTTAATACATGCCAAAGGACCAGTCCCAACAATTCTTAAACATACTTTATCTGATATGATGAATTCTTTAATAATTGTTTAAGAATTCATCATATCAGATAAAGTATGTTTAAGAATTGTTGGGAGTTCTATTAGACCTTTTTTGTAAACATGTCATTGGTTCAATTTTGTAATTTTGTTTTTTGTGTTAAATGCATTTAAATGGAATATTAAGCATAGTAATAATATGTTTAATATATTAGTTAAGATTTAAAATGAAGATTTTATTGCTCATTGGTCTACACTTCTGTGATATTCAACCACTGGTTTGAACTTACTTTCCTATAGGTGTGTCATGTTAACCTAGTGCATCTTCCCACCTTATACCACCTCCTTTAGCACTCTTTTTTCTCCCAGACTATGCCAAAATGAAATAAAATGAAATGTGCCAGTAGGCAGGATATATGTAAAAAAATTGACCTTTTTTTTTACTTCTATTCTCGTGTTGGTCAAACTTACTTTATCTGATATGATGAATTCTTAATAAAGGTCTAATTCTATAGAATGCTAACACAAAGGAATATTTGACCTAGCCAAATCTTCCTTGTACCACACAAAAAACTTTGTGATAACTATGTCTACTCCAACCTTAATTGATTAAGAATTCATCATATCAGATAAAGTATGTTTAACAATTGTTGGGAGTTCTATTAAACCAAGACTATTTGACAAATCAATGATGTATTCAATATTTCTAAAGTGCTTCAAAAGGGCACTTAAACTCACCAAGACTCTTCACAAGACTTCTAATTTTTGCAAGCTATACTTAAAAAAATTGCAATTTTGTTGTAATATCTTAGTAGTGACGTTGTAGTTACTATTTTTCTTTGTTAACACCAAATTACAAACTTGGAATGAACATTTCATATTCAAAAACATTAGTAGTGCAATAGAAATGTAATTTAATTTATATTTTATACTCTTTTATGTCATGAACTAAAATAAGTATGTGTTCTTGTTATAGGATTTTTTGCTTGCTCAAGTACCTGGTCATGGACATCGTGGTGAGGTCGATACTAGCACAGCTCTGGCCACCCCAGGTAAAATAATCCTTAAGTTGACAAATTACAAGGAATTTTTTCTTTGGAACATTCAAAAACTTCTTAAGTTAATGCTTACTTTTATTATTTCAGAATGTTCTTGCTAACAATGTAATGTTCAGGTGATCAAGTGCAAGTGACTCCTCCTAGGAGGTCAACCTATTAATATGATTTAGAACAATAGAGAGGGGGGGTGAATCAATTGTTCTCAGGTCCAAATGTATAAAAAAAACTTTTAAACTTCTCAACAAATCAGATCTAATAACCAACACCTACTCAGTCATTACTGATTGCATAATAGAAACATATAACAATGCAGTCCACTTATCCAATAGCATCTAACTTGTATAACATAGAAATGTTCAAACCAAAACATTCACACAAGTATCAACACTAGGATTTATAGTGGAAACCCAAGTAGGGAAAAACCACTTTGTAACATGTTACTATTATGTTCACTCTTCTGAATTGAGCTCAGTGAAAAGCCAACCCTGTCAAAGGTTACAAACACACTGTCAGGTGTGACATAGTTAAAGGATTTCAACCACTCTATTAAAAGTGTGCCTTGTTATAGGACTTACATACACTCCATTATAATGCAACCTTGTTCAAAGGATTTATACCTATGACTGTTAGGTCAACCTTTGTTAAAAGGATTTTGACTGTTACAATGGTTAGAAAGTAGTAGTAATATTGATCTGAGAAATATACAACTCACTTTGCAAATATCAGATCCAATTATGTACACATATGCTAGCTTACTAACTATAAACCTTTCCCATCTCCATCACTGATCTACTTGGAACCCTTCAAGCGATCACAACACTTCTCCTTCAGCCTTTTCTACTTAGACAGTCAATAACAACACTTCCAACATTCACTTCTTTCTCTTCCCACATTCAACCTCTCTCTTAGGTTTCCTTAATACTACCTCTTTTAGGTCAATACATCTTTTTCCACTTAATCTCCTTCGTAGATCTTAGGGTTAGGTCAGATTCATTGAATCCATCCTACATTATGTTCTTTGGCTTATCTTTAAAATATCTTGAATCTCTTAATGATTTACAATAAAACATTTTACAGTGCATTAAATGCTTTCATACAATCAATAAATAAAGGCAACATGTTTTACATAATTCAAGAATTCAATGATATCAGCTAGAAACCTGAATTCTTGAACAAATGCAAAATGCTGACACTCGGTCAATACAATGTCCAACTTCTCGGTCTTCTCTAGAAAGCTCTGTCACCACATAAACTATTCCCTTGGCTAACATTGTCTTCCTTGGTAATTAACTAGTGTTCAGTCAACACTATTTTTACTCGGCAATCACTAGCTTAGTTGACACAAACAACACTCAACCTAAACTATATTTCTTCACTTATGCTCAGTTAAGCCTACTAGTTTAGTCTTCATTCTTACTGAGATAAACAATACATTATCTTATCATTGTGCCACATAATGAAGTACTCATTGAAGTATCGAGATAACTCAACCTTTCCTTAGGTATTGTTGTTACCAACCTTGCCTATCCCCTTAGCAACACTCAAATAGATATAGTACTTTCTTAAATAGCAATAGTCTTACTAGTTAAGGTTTGACATCAATGAAAATACAACAATTGCTTCAATTGTAGTTTCCAACAATCTCCCTCTTTGGCATTGATGGAAACACCATATGAATATCATATGAATTACCAACCAATCCAAAACTTATCTGTCTATCAGAGAAATGTATAATATCCTTAGCTTCATTCTGATACAGAATCAATTAGCCATGCTTGACCATTCACTGAATTTCTCTCACTATCTTGATCTTCTCATTCTGTCATTCATCTGTTCTTCTCATTCTATGTAGTCATATGTCATTATCTCCCTCTTTGACAAAAATGCCAAAGCAACAACAAAAACATACATCCTGTAGATGTAGATATCATCCTTTAAGTTCAGTAGAATATGTCTCCCTCTATCATCTTGTTTATGACTTATTCTGACTTTGTTGTGCTCTTCACATCTCTAGGCTGCTCCTAAAGTGTGACCTCTCTCTGCATCAATATGTTAGATGTTCTTTGCAGCACACTTTATGTAGTGCTCCCAGCTTGACTAGATAGCCTCAGTTAGAGGAAGGACCCCTAATTGACTTCTCAGGTATTCATGAGCTTCTTTAGGTAAAGCTTTATTGAATATATCTACTATTTGTTCCTTGGTATTCACATATTCCATGTGGACCTCTTTATCTTGTACTAGTTCTCTCAAGTAATAATACTTGACCATCTTCATTCAGCTTATTCCTGAATACCCATTTTGTTCCAATTACATTCTTATCTTTAGGTCTAGGTACAAGAGTCCATGTTTTATTCTTTTGTATTTGTTCCAATTCTTCATTCATTGCTTCAATCCAACTTTCATTTTCCAATGCATCTTTGATATTTCTAGGTTCAAAGTCAGTAAGCAGACATGTACCTTTTAGCTTGCTTCTTGTCATAGTACCATGTAATTTGTTTCCAATAATTTGATCTGGTGTATGATGTCTTCTGACATATTTGGCTAGTATAGGTTCCTTGCTTTTTGAATGATTCATGTTGTTGTCTTCTAGGATCTCTTCTTCAGGTTGCTCGGGCTTGGTACATATATGCTCCCTAACTTCAGGCTGAGACTCAGTCTGAATTTCTTCCTGTGACTCAGTTTGAACTTCTTCATGTGACTCAGTTTGTGACTCGGTAACTGTGCTCAGCTCGGTAGATATAGTTTCCTCATTGATAGTTGTGTCTGCCAATGTTTCAGGTTCAATGTAAATGAATCTTCTGTAGTTCTCAGGTTCCCTTTTGCTTTCTTCTTCAGTCTTTTCTGCAAACTCATCAAATTTTACATGTATACTTTCTATGACTTTGTGAGTAGATAAGTTCAGACATTTGTATGCCTTGCTTTTGCTAGAATATCCTAGGAATATTCCTTCATCACTTTTCACATCAAATTTATTTCTTCTAGATTCTTTTAAGATATAACACTTGCTACCAAAAATTTTCATGTAACTTACATTGGGTTTATAGCCATACCATAATTCATAAGGAGTTTTGAATGTGTCTTTCTTCAATTGTACTCGGTTCAAGGTATGAACTGCAGTGCTGATAGCTTCCTTCCAGTACTTTATAGCGATGTTCTTTTCTATCATTAGAGTCCTTGCACAATCCATAATAGATCTATTTCTTCTTTCTGCTATTCCATTCTACTCAGGAGTTCTAGGAGCTGATACCTATCTTTTCATTCCTCTTTCAATGCAAAATTTTTTAAAATCATGGGATATGAATTCACCACCTCTATCTGATCTTAAGCATTTCAATCTTTTCCCTGTTTCCTTTTCCACTCTTGCTAAGTACCATTTGAACTTTTCAAATGCTTCTGATTTTTTTCTTAAATACATAACAGTCATCATTCTAGAATAATCATCAACGAAAAGAATAAAGAATTTATCTCTAGTATAGCTTTCTATTCCAATAGGTCCACATAAATCAGTGTGCACAATTTCCAAAATTTCTTTAGACTGATAGTTCTTACTTTTGAAACTAGTTTTACTCATTTTGCCAATCTGACAATTCTTACATAGACCAGTATCAGGTTTCTTCAAAGTAGGAATGCCTCTAACCTTCGTGAATTTGCTTATTTTTATCATGTTATCAAAATTCACATGACATAACCTTTTGTGCCATAGCCAACTTTCTTCAATTTGAGCAATAAAGCATGAATATTCACTGAGATCAAGATAAAATAAGTTACCTTTTGTTTGTTTGCCTGATCCAATGAGTTTTCCTTTTTCATCCAGTAGTCTTGCTTGACCATTCATGAATTCAACCTTGAAACCAGTGTTGATTAGCTGTGCTACACTTAGAAGATTATGTTTTAGTCCTTCAACCCAATAAGCATTATCACATATGAGTTCTTTGGTTAATGAGATTCTTCCTTTTCCTTTTATACAACAAGGTTCATTGTTTCCAAATCTTAAATTGCCACTATCACAGTCTTCTAGATATTCAAATTTTGTCTTGTCACCAGTCATGTGGTGTGAACATCCACTATCTATTATCCATATATCATCTTTTCTTATATGAGAAATAAGTGCCATCTTATCATCATCATCATCAGATTCATCTTTTATAGCAATAAAGACAATTTCTTCTTCACTATCATCAGAATCTTTAGCCATAAAACATGTTTTCTTACCTTTATCCTTGAATGATTTGAAATTCTTTTTGCCATAGTACTTGTGACTTCTCTTCTCTTCCTTGACTTGCTTGTTTGGGCACCTAGCTGCAATATGTCCAATTTCTTCACATGAAAAATAGATTAAAGGAGTTTTACCTTTATATTTACCTTTCCCTTTAGAGTACTTCTTTGCAAGTAATGCTTCTACAATTTCAAGTTCACTATCAGAACTTTCTTCTGATACTTCTTCACTTTCTAACTGAATTTCTTTAATTTTCTTCTTCTTCTTTAGTGAAACCTTGGTCTCAAATGCTGATTCAATATTTTTGGAACTAGGAACATAGTTGTCATAGTTGTCTAATTCAAAGGTTGTCAATCTTCCAACTAAAGCATCCAAAGTTATATTGTGGTTTGTTTCACATCTTCTTTCTTGAATAGCTGATACTCTTATTGCATAGATAGGGAGTAATGTTCTGATTACCTTACTTATAACAGTTTCATCTGAGATTGTTCCTCCAGAAGCTCTAATTGCACTTACACTTGCTTTGATTCTTTCAACATATTTTGCAATGTTTTCATCTTCCTTCATATTCATCTTGTCAAATTGTCCTCTTAGGCTTTCTGCTTTGGCTCTTTTCACATTTGCATCACCACCATATATTTTCTTCAGTGTCATCCATATTTCATATGCAGTAGTGCATTCTTTAATATCATCAAATTCTTCATAGCTGAGAGCAGATGCAATGTCTATCATCATGGTGTTATGAGTCTTTTTCTCTGCAATGTCTTCAACAGTTAATGCGCTAGTAGGAATTGTGTATTCTTCATCAATGTATTTGCATCCTGAATCACCAATGGAAGCTAGATTAAGTCACATGAGACCTTGCCATGCTGAGAAGTTATCTCTATTGAGCTTTGGAATTTCCCTCTTGTAAGACATCCTGATCTTTAGCTTAGGTCCTTGAAACCCTTCCTGCAAGTACCAAAAGCTCTGATACCAATTGATGGAATATGGATGAAGTGACTGAGAGTGGGGGGGGTGAATCAGCCAACCATATAACACTTCACAATTATTTCTTTCCAAATCCCTTAGGATATCTTAAAAAATGTTGTCTATTTTAGCACTCGGTAAATAGATTGTAGTAACTTTGAAGATGCAGAAAGTATTAGCAAAATTATCTTTTAGATATTCATCAGCACTAGTGTATGATTAAGATAGCAATTAAGAACACAAGAGACACAAGATTTAATGTGGAAACCCAATATGGGAAAAACCACCAATGTATCTAGATACTGATTTTCACTTTTCTGAAGTGATGCCCGGTTAGAAGCCAACCCGGTAAAAGGTTACAAAACACACTGTTAGGTGTGACCTTGTTAGAGGATTTAATCACCCTGCTAGGAGTGGCCTGGTAAGAGGTCTTGGAAACAATTCAATGGAATTGTCACCTTGTTAGAGGATTTACAATATGGTTGTTAAACCAACTCGGTTAAGAGATTTAGAATTCACTGTTACAATGATAAGAAGGTAACAATGAAAAATGACCTGTATAATAATGCAACTACCTTGCTGATTACAGATCTCTGTTCTGCATAAGTGTGATCCTTCCTGATCGAATAAATCTCTGCTGCACCTTAAGGATATCTAAACATCCTTCACAAATTCGCACACACCTTTCCTATCTTTCTTCTGTAAATCTTCTGCTGCACCTCTTGTTTATTTTTTCACATTTGACCTTTTATTTATATGATTTTAGATTTGTCAAATCGACATTATTTAGTATAACAGTCGGCTGAATTAACCAAACTCTATTTGCAAAAATCCTTCAAGGGCCGACAGTGCTCGGTGACCATAACTTTCTACAATCTTTCGGAGACTGAGGGAACTCGGTAAACACCACAATCCTTTACCTTCGATAACCAACTGAACTTGGTAAACATTGAATTTCCTTTGATGACCGACTGAACTCGGTAAACACTAAATTTTCTTTGATGACCGACTGAACTCGGTAAACACTGAATTTTCTTTGACGACCGACTGAACTCGGTAAATGCTAAATTTTCTTTGACGATCGACTGAACTTGGTAAATGCTAAATTTTCTTTGATAACCGAGTGGACTCGGTAGACACTGATTTTCTTTGATAACCGAGTGGACTCGGTAAGCACTAATCTTCCTGTCTGGCAGACCGACTGAGCTCGGTAGGAACTAATTGCTGCAGACTATGACATTGTGTGACATCAAAGACAATACATAATTTGAGTAGCAATTTCCTTCAGACAATTGTTTCCAACATTTACAACATACTATAGCTTTCCAATCATAGATCTATACAAAGTCTGGTTAACTTCTACAACATCATCATTCTTAAACAACTTTTGTCGAGTAGCCATGGGAGTACTTGCTGGCCTTGAGTCTTCAATACCAAAGGTTTTCAGTATCTCATGAACATATTTAGACTGGATGATGAAAATTCTCTTCTCCATTTGGTATACTTGCAAACCAACAAAAAATTTGATCTCACCAAACATACTCATTTCAAATTCAGTTTGCATTTCATTTGAAAATTTCTTACACAAGGCATCTTGTCCACCAAATATAATATCATCTACAAAGATTTCGGCTAACAAGATTCCTTTACCTTCTTCATCTTTCATGTACAGATTGCTTGTGTCATTTTTCCTTGAGAATCTAATATGTATTAGGTAGTTGTGCAATCTCTCATACCATGCTCTGGGAGCTTGCTTTAATCCATATAGTGCTTTAATCAGTTTGCAAACCATGAGTCTTCTATTTGGGTCAACAAAACCTTATGGCTATTCAATATATACTTCTTCTTCCAATATACCATTTAAAAATGCAGATTTGACATCCATTTGGTATACCTTGACATTTTTATATACAACATATGCAAGCAGAGTTTTGACTCCTTCCAATCTTGATACAGGGGCAAATGTTTCCCCATAATCTATTCCTTCTTCTTGTGCATAGCCTTTTCATACTAGCCTAGGCTTTTTTCTTGTGATTTGACCATGTTCATTCATCTTATTAAGAAATACCCACTTAGTCCCAATGACATTCTTATCTTTTGGTCTTGACACCAGAGTTTAGGTATCATTCTTCTCTATCTGGTCAATTTCTTCATTCATTGATTTTATCTAGTCTTCATTTTCTAATGCTTCCTTTGGCTCATATTCCCATAGTAAACATTTTGGATCTCTCACCTTACTTCTAGTTTGAATTCCAGTATCTTTAACTCCAATAATTTGTTTAGGCTTGTGATGTCTTCTTACATATTGTGCTAGAACAGGTTCTGCTCTTATTTCATTAGGCTCATCACATTCACCAAAAAGATTGTCAGATTTAGTTTTTGAATGCTCGACAACCTCTTCTTGATACTCGATAGCTTCTTGCTATTGCTCAGCATGTTTTTCTTCTCTCTCAGCTTTGTTATCCTGATGCTCGACATTGCTTACCCAAGACTCAGCATTAGGTGTAGGTCTATCACTTGCCTCTTCTTCCTATATATACACAAAAGATCTGTAATCTTTTGGTACTCTGTTACTATCAACTTCATTTTTCTCTACATACTCATCAACTGTAACATTTACACTTTCCACAATTTAATTAGTGTTAGAATTCAAACACTTATAGGCTTTACTTTTTGTGGAATAGCATAGGAATATACCCTCATCACTTTTAGCATCAAATTTTCCATTCCTACTATCCTTCAATATGTAGCACTTACTTCCAAAGATTCTAAAATACTTTACATTCAGTGCATACCCATGCCATAATTCATAAGGTGCCAGATTTGTACCTTTTTTTATCTGTACTTAGTTAAGAGTAAAAATAGTGTACTTACAACTTCTTTCCAATACTTCTATGCAACAATCATTTCAATCATTAATGTCTGTGCACAGTCCAAGATAGATTTTTTCCTTCTCTTAGCTATACCGTTCTATGGAGGAGTTCTAGGTGTAGACATCTATCTTTTGTTTCCTCTATCATTGCAAAATAGATTGAACTCATTTGATATGAATTCTACACCTCAGTCAGATCTCAGACACTTCAGGATTTTACCTGTCTCTTTTTCAACCTTAGCCACATACCACTTTAAAAATTGAAAAGCATCAAATTTCTCTTTTAAGAACATTACATGCATCATTCTGGTATAATCATCAACAAACAGGATAAAATATCTAGCACCACAATAGCTTTGTACACCCATCAGTCCACAAAGATCAGTATGAACCAAATCTAAGATATTCTCAGAAGTAAAGGTTTTTCTCTTGAAACTAAACTTAGTCATCTTACCCAATTGACATTATTTGCACATCACATTTTTAGGTTTCTTCAATCTAGGTAGACCTCTCACTTTCTTTTTCTTGCTAATTTCTACCAGATTATCAAAATTAACATGACATAGCCGCTTATGCCATAACCAAATATCATCAAGTTATGCAATCATACATGTTTCTTCAGATAGGTCTAGATAGAATAAATTACCTCTTGTATATTCTCCACTTCTAATCAGTTCACCTGTGGCATCAAATATTTTGGCCTTCTTGTGATGAAATTCCAATTGGTAGCTAGTGCTATTAAGTTGTACAACACTTAGTAGATTGTAGTTAAGACCCTCAACCCAATAGGCATTTTCACAAGAGATCTTATCAATCAGCTTAATCAATCATTTTCCTCTAACAGGACATGGTGCATCATTTCCAAACTTTACACTCCTACCTTTATAATGGTTTAAGGTATCAAACTTACTCTTATCTCCAGTCATATGATGTGAAAAACCACTGTTAATAATCCATTTATCATTTTTGTTCACATAAGATATTAATGTAGTTTTCTCATCCTCATCAGATTCATCTTTCATTGCAACATAGACAACTTCAATTTCAAACTCATCACTATCAGTGTCAATCTCTTCTTCAGCAATGTAGTAGGATTTCTTACCTTTCCCTTTGTAGTCCTTGTATCTTTGGTAACCTCTTTCTTCTCTTTTGTCTTTATGCTTGTTGTCTCTCTCTTCATCCTTATTATCCCTGTCAGGACATCTAGCAGCTATATGGCCAACTTTATTACATGAAAAACATATAATAGGGAGTTTACCTTTGTACCTTCCTTTTCCCCTTTTTAGTCTTCTTGCCATAAGAGCTTCTAGATCCTCAAGTTCTTCATCAGATGTGCCACTATCACTATCACTTTCACTTTCACTTCCATTGATGCATCTTTCTTTTTCCTTCTTTGAATTATTCAAAACCATTTGTGACTTAAAAGAAGATTCAATACTACCAATAGTGAAGTTATCATAGTTAGAAAGTTCAAAAGTAGTAAGCTTTCCGACCAGACTTTCTAAAGTAAGGGCATTAGGAGAGTTACATCTAGATTCCTGAATTGCAGAAATTTTGATTGCATAGATAGGATGTGGAGTTCCCAATACTTTTCCTAAAATAGTTTCATCCTCAAAAATTCCATTTGCTCCTCCAATAACATTTACAACTTCTTTTATTCTACCACAATATTGTGCAATATTCTCACCTTCTTGCATTCTCATTTCATCAAATTTACCTCCTAGGCTCTCATCTTTTGCTCTCAGCACATTCACATCACTGCCATAAATGCTTGCAAGGGTGTCCCACATTTTCTTTGTGGTACTGCAGTCTTTAATGTCTTCAAATTCTAGATAACTTAGGGCAGACACAATATCCAACATTGCTTGGTTGTGCTCTTATTTAGCTTTCATTTCCTTAGCAGTCAGAGGTGTAGTAGGTGTGACATAATTATGTTCAATGTAATACTTAGCAAAATCACCAATACCAGCCAGATGTAGCTTCATCAAACTTTGCCATGTAGGAAAGTTTTCCTTATTCAGCTTAGGTACCTCTTTCTTATACATATTGATCATTTGTTTCAAGTACCTTCAAACTTGTTCTCTATAAGCACCAACAGCTCTGATACCAATTATTAATATGATTTAGAATAATAGAGAGGGGGGGTGAATCTATTTATCTCAGGTCCAGATGTATAAAAAAACTTTTAAACTTCTCAACAAATCAAATCTAATAACCAACACCTACTCGGTCATTAATGATTGCATAATAGAAACATATAACAATGCAGTCCATTTATCCAATAGCATCTAACTTGTAAAACATAGAAATGTTCAAACCAAAACATTCACACAAGTATCAACACTAGGATTTATAGTGGAAACCCAATTAGGGAAAAACCACTTTGTAACATGTTACTATTATGTTCGCTCTTCAGAAGTGAGCTCGGTGAAAAGCTAACCCTGTCAAAGGTTACAAACACACTATCAGGTGTGACCTGGTTAAAGGATTTCAACCACTCTATTAAAACTATGCCTTGTTATAGGACTTACATACACTCCATTAGAATGCAACCTTGTTCAAAGGATTTATACCTATGACTATTAGGTCAACCTCTGTTAAAAGGATTTTGACTATTACAATGGTTAGAAAGTAGCAGTAATATTGATCTGAGAAATATACAAATCACTTTGCAAATATCAGATCCAATTACGTACACATATGCTGGCTTACTGACTATGAACCTTTTCCATCTCCATCACTGATCTTCTTGGAACCCTTCAAGTGATCACAATAATTCTCCTTCATCCTTTTCTACTTAGATAGTGAATAAAAACACTTCCATCATTCACTTCTTTCTCTTCCCACATTCAACCTCTCACTTAAGTTTCCTTAATACTACCTCTTTTAGGTCAATACATCTTTTGCCACTTAATCTCCTTCGTAGATCTTAGGGTTAGGTCAAATTCATTGAATCCATCCTACATTATGTTCTTTGGCTTATCTTTAAAATATCTTGAATCTCTTAAAGATTTACAATAAAAAATTTTACAGTGCATTAAATGCTTTCATACAATCAATAAATAAAGTCAACACGTTTTACATAATTCAACAATTCAACTTTGTCGGCTGCAAATTTGAATTCTTCAACAAATGCAAAATACTGACACTTAGTCAATATTGTGTCCAACTTCTCAGTCTTCTCTAGAAAGCTTGGTCACCACATAAACTGTTCCCTTAGCTAACACTATTTTCCTCGGCAATTAACTAGTGTTCGGTCAACACTTTTTTTACTCGGCAATCACTAGCTCAGTTGGCACAAACAAGACTCAGCTTAAACTAGATTTCTTCACTTATGCTCGGTTAAGCCTACTAGTTTAGTCTTCATTCTGACTTAGATAAACAATACATTGTCTTATCATTGTGCCACATAATCAAGTACTCATTGAAGTATCAAGATAACTCAACCTTTTCTTAGGTGTTGTTGTTACCAACCTTGCCTATCCCCTTAGCAACACTCAAATAGATATAGTACTTTCTTAAATAGAAATGGTCTTACCAATTAAGGTTTAACATCAATGATAGTACAACAATTACTTCAATTGCAATTTCCAACATGACCAACATCTATCAAAGATTATCGAGTGCAATGTCAAAAACAAGGGGCATGCAAACATCGACACCTTCACAGTCTATGCCTAGTAAATCCTTGTTTTTCTATATTTGGTTTTGTGTTAATTATGATTTAATAATTTATACTTTAATCTTGTGTGCATCTCATAGTGGATTAATTTTGTGGAGTAGGAGATACACGGACACCATCTGTTATGCCATATATAGATCATAGTACCTGTATTGGTGATAATTCACCATCATTTCCTAGATCTACCTGTGTTTCTAGCATGGGAGTTATGCAGATGTCATTGTTGATTGACAATAAAGAATTGATGCCCTTAAAATGTCCTAAGCTTCCGAGTACTTTAAAATTATTATTATTTATATTGTAATATGCATTTACCTATTCATAACAAGTTTTGGATTGATGATCCCATGACATTTTTTCAAGAAACAATTCTTTTTATAAGACACTTTATGACTTCACATTGAAGATATTCGGGCCCACCATACATAAGAGGTGGAACATCATAAGTGAACTAACCCTATCCCACTATTTTTATTTCATATTAGTAATTAGTACAGTATTTTTCCTTTCATTGAGGCCTTTTCTTTTACTATATTCAAGGTACACAACTTTAGTTAATTTTTCTATCTAACAATTTTGTGTTTTTCATTAAAAGGTGGAACTTGCAAGGCAAAAAATTAAAAGATCAGCTCATTAAATATTTAGAGAATGAGTTTGGTGGTAATATTTTTGAGGAGAAGAAAATTTTAGAAAAATCTTCCAAACATCTTAAGATTGTGAGGGACTCATATAGAAGGAGTCTCATCCAGAACCCAAAGTACGAGCGTCCTCCCTTTATTCCAATGAGGGATTGGTTTGAGTTCCTTTTGGATGCAAAGGAGAATGGGGATGCTCAAAGAGGAATTACACCAGGAAATGAGAGAATAAGGTATGCAATAGTATTAACTACTAGTAGAATGTAATAATGCACTAATTAGTGATCTTTATATCTATATCATGTAACATATTTCAAACTTTTCATAGGTTGTAGGACACATCAAAGGTGACAAAGGCCAGACTGAAAAAGATTGGCCAGCACAAACTTGGCTCTAGTGGATATTCAAAAATTAAAGCATGAATTATAAGTAGCAGTAAATGAATCCCAAAGAAAAATTATTAATAAAATGCAAATAATTTTGTTTAATCAAAAAATGTAGGGGTCAGAATTTAATTTAGAGGCCATGACAAAACACAAAAAAAATTACCTTCAAGGAAGGCTATCAAGCCATGGCTGAATGCCTATGCCAAGCTTCCACTAGCCCAACCCAAGAGTCTCCTGCATCATGTGAACAGGTAAATATGCTAAAAAAAAATTATTTGAAATTGAATACTTGAGCAACAATCTATTTGATAATAATGTGTATGACATTACAACGTAGCCTCCTAATCATAACACAGATCCTACGCTACATGATGAAGCCCCTGATGTGCATCGTAGTGTTGATGGAGGTGTTCATTTTCTATTTAAAATTAATTATGCAATTATTAATACAATTTAACATCTTAAATTGAAATTGGTGTAACCTTTTCTGTGTATATATATTTTAGAACATGTAGAATATCATGTTAAATGAGTGGAGGATGTTCAAAGTGATCACCATGTAGATCATGGTGCACATTCAAGTAAAGAAAATCTATGTTTTGTTCTTTTAAATTTCTTTTTTGATTCATAGTTCTTTTAGTTAATTAAATACTTGTAACACTAATATAAAATGGTGTGAATTTAACCCATGATGTAGTTGTTATTGCAGCGGACCCCCCTTTGGCCCAGTAGCCTCTGGTTCCTGAACAAATGAGGAGGAGACATGTGTTGGGATTAGAACTGATAGATGAGGGGAATGCCAAGCATATTGATGCTCTTCTTAGCTATTACCTTAGAAAAAAGAGCAAGAAACCAAAAAAGAAATGATTGTAATTAACATTTTTTTGCTAATGAAAGAACATTGTCTTAATGGATGTAATTTTGTACTAGTAAATGTTGATGAATGATGTGTTAATGAATTATTCATGAATGTTGTATGTTAATGAATTTAATGTGTTAATGAATGTTATCATGTGATTATAATGATGTAATGTTATATTTCAAAAATGGATGAATGAATGTTATTAGATGTTAATGGGGAATTTAGAGTGATGTTGGGGGGGGGGAGGGGCCAAATGAGCTTCCACCTTCATGTGGTTTTCCTTGTTAAGTAGAGAATATTAAACCATTCTTGAAACCAAGTGAAGCTCAAACTAAACCAATGATGTAGATTCATGGTATTAATGATTGTTCATGTAGTATCCTTTGATACCTTGAATGCAAGTTTTGGAAACTTACCTTTGTTTAGATACCACTATCTCATGTTCATGCTATAACACTTCTTTATGCATTTCATTTTTACTTGTACCAAATGACTATGAACTAAAATCATGTTCCTAGTAACCTACTCACTTAGTTAATATATGCAAATGTAACTTTTGATGGGCTATATCTATCAATGCATCATTACTTTATCCATATTTGAATCTATAACCTTTCAGAAGTCTCTATTCTCACTTTACTTGTTCGATCTATTTACCACTGATTTGATCCTTTTCCATGTTGGACCTCATTTCTTTGTAACACATCATAAGTTCATATCTCTATATTAGTTGTCCTTGATTTCACTAGTTTTAATATATTGTGGTGATTATATTATCTTCTTGATTTCTCCTTAGGCTCTTTGACTATTCACTTATAGAATGATGTTTTCATGAGAAAAGACTCTAGTGTTTTGATTTCTCCTTAGGCTCTGAAGATTTTGAACTATTTTATGCTTCAAGCCTCTTTGCAAATATAAAGTTTCCTTTAGTGTATATGAAAAACTATCATTTGTGTCATTTGTGGCATTGTATTCACTTAATGAAAACTTCCCTTAAATTAAAAATCTGTTCTCTCTCAACTTCAACAGAAACGTACATTCCTAGTATAGATATTAAAAATGAATTTTTGGGACATCTTACTATAAGAATGATGTTGGGTAGAGAGAGTTATATGGTATGTCATGCATGCTTATTAGCTATCAGTGATCATTTAGAAGCCCATTTTTTGGTACTGTTGTCCCTTTTGAATGTATGAATTTATGCTTATGCTAAAACTTATAATTTAAAGATCTCCTTTGATACAAATAAAGCTAGGTTCCATTAAGCTAGCAAAGAGATACATGAGATGAACATCTATAGAGCTGGAGTGAATGGGAAACTTAGAAAAGGAACCTGCACATGAATTCTTGCTACTTCAGGGTGTGCATTTTTCTTTCAGAACTCATCAGGCAAATATTCACTTCATGTGACATGTGGATAAATGGCCTCAATTGTTATTATATTTCTTTGAGTAATGTTTTCTTTTTCCATTTATTTGTCTACCATATTTGAAGTTTGCAGGAGGGTTTGATGCAAAAACCATGTGTGCTTTTGAGGAAATACGTCATCTTCTTCACATTGATGATAAAGAGTCACAAGATCTAAATTATTCTAGTTTCTCAGCTTAGTATCATTGCCAAGTAAATACCTCATTTTTATGAAGGCATAATTATAGGTGCAATAATTTATGCAATGGTACCTTGAATGTGAGTCAATATTCTAAAGTCCTTAAATCCAAGCAAATATAAGTCAATAACACCAAATATATCACTTAGAAGTCTTGTGAAGAGTCTTGGTGATTTTAAGCCTTTTGAATCACTTTAGAAATATTGAATACATCATTGCTTGCCAACTATTTGAAAGAGCCTAGGAAATCATTGTTTCTTTGAGACAAAGATTGTTTTCATGCCAAGCACTGAATTGGAACAGTCAATAAAAGGACTGAAATTCTTTGATTTTAAGACTTCAAAACAATATAATCAGTACATGGAATGATAAAAAATTATAATACCAATCAATGAATGCTTTTCCTATAAATGTTGCATTGAATAGAGAGTTTACTAATATAAACACTAGACTGTGTCTTCACGAGCAGATAAGTGACTAGTAAAGAATTAAAAGTTTATTGCTTGGTAGTTCATTACATTGTCTTCTTCGACCATACAATACTCCACACAAGAAGGAATAAAACCAAACCATAGGATGGTCTAGGAATTTAGAAGATGTCCTTTATTACAAAGAAAAACAAAATATAGAACTCAAGTCCCAAAGAAAAATTGAATGGCCTAGGTGTCCTACACCAATACACCCCCCATGTAAGTCAATATTCTAAAGTCCTTGAATCCAAGAAAACGTAAGTCAATAACACCAAATTTATCACTTAGAAGTCTTGTGAAGAGTCTTGGTGATTTTAAGCCTTTTGAAGCATTTTAGAAATATTGAATACATCATTACTTGCCAACTATTTGATAGAGCCTAGGGAAACATTGGCTCTTCAAGACAAAGATTGTTTGCACGCCAAGAATTGTATAGGAACAATCAATAAAAGGACTGAAATTATTTTATTTTAAGACTTCAAAACAATATAATAAGTACATGGAATGATCAAAACTTATAATACCAATCAATGAATGTTTTTCCTATCAATGTTGCATTGAATAGAGAATTTAATAATATAAACACCAGACTATGTCTACATGAGAGATCACATTGACAAATACACCCTGCATCTAACCATCCACACCCATCCACTCATGTCAAGATCTTGTGAATCCAAGCAAATGTAAGTCACTAACAGTAAATGTATCACTTAGAAGTCTTGTGAAGAGTCTTGGTGAGTTTACGTGATATATTTGGTGTTATTAACTTACATTTTCTTGGATTCAAGGACTTTAGAATACACTCCAAAAGTAATTATGTAATGAAGGAAGTGAGAGGGAAGGCTCTTGATTTAGGTCAATGGATATTTCAACATGATTTTGGACAAGATCTTGACATGAGTGGATGGGTGTGGATGGTGGGATGGGGGGTGTATTGGTGAAGATTCTTGGTGAGTTTAAGCCTTTTGAAGCACTTTATAAATATTGAATACATCATTTCTTGCCAACTATTTGACAGAGCCTAGGAAATCATTGGTTCTTCAAGATAAAGATTGTTTGCACGCCAAGCATTGTACATGAACAATCAATAAAAGGACTAAAATTCTTTGATTTTAAGACTTAAAAATAATAGAATCAGTACATGGAATTATCAAAACTTATAATACCAATCAATTAATGCTTTTCCTATCAATGTTGCATTGAATAGATAGTTTAATAATATAAACACTTGACTGTGTCCTCACGAGAAGAGAAGTGACTATTTGTAAAGAAATAAAAGTTTATTGTTGGGTAGGTCATTACATTGTCTTCTTTGACCATACATCACTCCACACAAGAAGGAATAAAACCAAACCATAGGATGGTCTAGGAATTTAGAAGACATCCTTTCTTACAAAGAAAAACAAAATATAGAACTCAAGTCCCAAAGCAAAACTGAATGGCCTAGGTTCCCTACACCAATACACCCCCCATGTAAGTCAATATTTTGAAGTCCTTGAATCCAAGAAAATGTAAGTCAATAACACCAAATATATCACTTAGAAGTCTTGTGAAAAGTCTTGGTGAGTTTAACCCTTTTGAAGCACTTTAGAAATATTGAATACATCATTGCTTGCCAACTATTTGACAGAGCCTAGGAAATCATTGGTTCTTCAAGATGTTAGCATGTGAAAAAAATTTCATGGCCCTAGCCCTTTGCCCCTAGTCTCTGTAATTGATTTTAGGTCCTTGGCATAAACCCTTAGTTCAAATTTCTAAAAAACTAGCGGTTGGTAAGAAAAGCCCTAGTCTTGTTCTAATTCTTCATTACCTTTTCAGGCCACTTAAGTCTTGTTAAATGCATGTGCACATTTATTTTCCCCATTGGTCGCTTATTCATTTAATCCTTAGGTGGTTAGTCTTTTTGTTTGGTGATTTAGCAAATGCATGTTTGTCACTGGTTTGCTTGGTTCCCAAAGGTTATATCTTTTCTCTTGGCGATTGGGCGAACACTGTGTTCGTATATTCTCCTATTCTTGGTGGCTTATCTCTTAATAGTTAGCAACTTGGTGTGGTGGTTTCCTTTTCTTTGGTCACGTGTTCACATGGTTTCCTAGGCCCTACCTTCTGACACCATCTTGATCCAATGGTTATCACGAAAGCACAAGGGTTTTTTCAGAGGCTTGCGCTTTCGCGACGATCGTTGATTCATTTTTGTGATGTAGCCTTTCTCTACAGGAGGGACCACTACCACATAAGCACAAGTGGTGACATTTTATTGGATGAAAGGAAAGATGATATGGTAGGTTGGGGTCAAGTTTCTATTCACTTGAGAATCTAGTGGTTGTCGCATGATTGCAAGGAATATTCTTTCCCTTCGTGATCATGTGATAGTTGTCAATTTGGAATCTAATGTAAAGGCTGTCAGTGGGTCCAATGCTAGGTCAACATGGTTGGTGGTCTCTTATTGGTTGGCGTATGTTGTGACTAGGTGATTGTTAGTGGGACCTAAGTTTTTGGCATGTCAAAGGGTCCTGACACTTATGGAGCATCAACGGTCAGCGTGTAATCTGATGGGTTTTTTCTAACACTTGTGATCTTCAAATGACCATTGATTTCATATCCTGTCAGAGAATCTATAGAGCGGAGGTAAAAGATAAATCTAATGGTTGTCTTGAGTTCTGATAGAATATTTATGCTCCTTGTGAACTTAAGATAGCCACTGATTTCATTAAGGGCGGGCCCAGGTTTTGGTCTAGGATCTTAGCGATTCTGATAAAGTGTTTAGTGGCCTAACAAATTTTCAAGGGTTCGCTCATTCACGCAGTAAAGTACCAGAGTTCTAAAAAGTTGGTGGTTCAACAAACAAGTGTTCCCGTAATCACTAAACTATCTGGATGAGAAGTAAAGTATTCTGTGACTTAGAGGTATCCTTCAGTCGCCAATTCACTAAGTTTGGTTAGGCTCATATTAAAGTGATAAATCATAAAGCCCATGAAATATGGAGATCGAACTGTCAGGACTTAAAGTTAATTGAGATTCAAATGTGGACTGGTGATTTACTACTAGCACCATGGAAATGACCGTTTGAGTTCAAATTCAAATTTTGGGGGGTTTCCAGCAACAGAAAGGACTGAAATTTATTGCTTTTGTGGCCGGATTTGATTTGTTTGGTTTTTTCGCTGGTTGCAGTGTGGTCCAGGTTGCCCTGTTTGATTGCTGCAGGATGTTTTGTTGTACTAGAGGGATGGTTTTGTGCTACAGGTGGCTAGATAGAGTGGTTTTTATGGCTAATTTCTTTGTTCTCTATCCCAATCTCATAGATTTTCATGATTGTAGATCTTTTTGGATCTATTTCTTTGAGATTTCTTGGTTTCCTACCCCTGTAGTAATTTTTTTATGTAATTAGGGTTGGTGAAGTTGTTTAAATCCTAACCCTAGCTATCTAAATCTTGTTGCATCCTAAATTCTTTTGAGATTCCAAGGTAGCTAGTGGTATAAATGGTTAGAGTTTTGATTTTGTAAGGGTTCCTTCTTCTACAAATTTTGAGGAGAACTGGTTCCATGAAAGGTCCTTTTCCTATAGATTTTCTCTACTTCTCTACATATAGGGTGTTCTTTCTCCCTTTGTTGGTTCAGGGAACATGATACATGTTGTAATTGATTTGTCTTATGTTTGAGGATTTAGTATATTCTTACTGTTACCAAACTATCTCCATTTGAATTCTGAACTCATTAATCATACATCAAGGGTATTTGATTTTTCTATTTGCATTTCCCATGTGTTTGCAAGTGGAGTTGTCTTTGTAGAGATAACTAGTTTAGGATTAGTTTTCATGCATGTATGAGCTGAGGTATCAAAGATATGTCATGCTTGTCTTCTAGTGGATGCTAGATAATGTATTATCTATTTATAGGTCTCTTCTCAGGGGAGGGTTAAAATCCTTTGGATGGGTAATAACATACTTGCATAAACAAGTGGGTTGTTAAAGTGAGGCTTGGTCATGGTGTTTGACTGATGTTAGGCATCAACACATTGAATATATTACTTTTTTGTTTCATAGTTGTCTATTGCAATAGGGTATTTGACTCTGTGGGCCATTGGATAAGGCACTGGTGTACAGAGACTTAGGGTATCTAAGGAGTCTCTTCAACCCAACATTAAAATCATTAAAATCAAATACCTTTCCCTTTCATGTTGGTAGTAGTAGTAGGAAGTCCATTCTAGTCTTCAGGTTCATTCTATGCAAATAGGGCTATTGTATAAGAATTATTTTCATTGGGGTATAGGATACCCAAAGGGGTTTGGAGACTATTCCACAATAATTATATCTACAGGCCTATTGTTTATCATGAGGTGTCTTGAGTGTGTCGATAAGATAATACCCGCCCGAGTGATGTGGAGCTCAAAGAAGGAGGATTATTTTCAATCCTCATCAATTGGACTATTTTCTTGTCAAACTTGAGTGCTTATCCTGAGTTTCAAGCCCATCTATTGATTCAAGTTTGGTCCTAAAAGGAAAAGCTCCAACAAATTGGTGACTCTACTGGGGAGGCCATTAGAAAGAGTCAGATATAAAAATAAAGCATTCGCTAACATCTTCTCAATATGTATTGAGTGGTGGCTCTGAAGTCTCTGTTTGATCAGTGCAGTTCCTGATAGACAGTGTGATATCTTGGTGTAGTTTTGGTTGATTGCAAGAGGTACAAAGAAAAACAATATTCTCCTCTTCAAGGAGGTGGTGACTCTACACAACAAAGAATCTGATGGAGCTGCATGTTGAGCTCTAGATCTGCCCTACCTTCCAGTAAACAAAGTCTTCTGCTACAAAACTCTCAGGTATTTCTCAAAGATCTAAAATGTCTCCTTATTAACTGATCAAGCACTAAGAAAAGGATAAGGTGTGAGTATAAGTTTCCATACTTCAAGTTTTCAGTTGCATCCCTGCAAAATTTTATGGAAGTAGTGCATTAAGTTATGATGGGTAAGCTTGAGGAGGAGCTTGCATTATTAGATCAAGGCATCTAGAGGGATTGCATAAAATTGGTAAGGTTGAACGTGGGAAATAGAAGGGAGTTGTCAATACCTTTGTTCTATGAGAATTTTTGTGAAGCATATGATCAGCTTCCAGAGGGTGTTGAGCTTCTAGAGTCTGTGTTCATTGGCTTTTTTTTTGAGCTTTGTTTTCCTAAATCAACCCATTGGCCAGCATCCTTGTATAAAGAGTGTTATGTTCATCTTAGGGAGTGGATACTTAATGATGCTGATCTTGATCTTGAAGATACATTTAGGGTTGTGTCTAGTAGTAATGTTATTAAGAATGATGGAACCTATGAAGGAGATGTGTCAAGTGCTGACACTCTTTCTTGTAATCATGAGAGTGATGCTCTTTCTCAATATGGGGTAGAAGATTTGTGTAGTCAGTCAAATGAAGAAAAATATTGGATGAATGAAGATATTGTTGATGACTACTTATCAGAGGAAGGTGATGCTAGGGACAACTATTCACTTCATAGTGAACAAATTTTAGATTTCTTGTCTTGTGAATATCTCAGATATTCAGGGGGAGATGGCTCTAAGTTCTTACAATCAACACACATTGATTTTGATTGAGAGCATGAGTCAGGAACATCTAACTTTGACATCTATGCTTCTGATCCTTTTTGTTATCCAAACACTGCTAGATGACAACCAGGTGCAGTATGATTCATCAAATGATGAGGTCATCAGTGTTTATTTATCTTCAAGGGATGTTGATGTCCCTGATATGGTTTTGAGTACTGATTGGGAAAGTTGTATAAATTTTGAGTCTTGTCCTGATTCTGGATCTTTTTCTAGGCCATGGAAGGATGGCTAGTCAGCTACTCAAATTTCACATGCTCATGGTGAGTGTATTGATGTTCTCCCTCCCACCAACTGACATTTTTTGAGTTTGTCAAATGCAAATAGAATGCAATAGGTGCCTATTCTAGATGACTCATGCATAGCAGAGCTCCCCTCATGTAATGACTCTGCAAAAGAAGAGGTTGAAGGACATGATAGTGTGTTCTCCTGTCATAGGAATTCTATTGATGAACAAGTTCCTTGTTCAAACCCTTTTCCTTCTTTTGATAAATATGATAATGATGGTGACAGTATTGAGGACCTTGTCTTAAATAATTGGGATAGAACATTTTTTGATACACATGACTATGCAGATTAGATGTCCTACTGTCACAAAATTTTTGAAATAGACCTTCACTTGGTTCATGATCTAGTTCATGAAAATATCAGGGAGGAACCAAGTTGCTTAGTGGTTGAAGCAATTCATGAAGGCAAATCAAAGGATCCAGGTCCTTTTCAGTCAGGTAATTATATGGTAATGCATGATAATCAATATGTCACATTTTCTTATGCATTACTTGATCCTTTTATTGTTTCTAGTCATCAAGAAGAATTGAGTGATGTTCCTTACTTCTTAGAATATGAATATGAGTATGGTAGTTGTGACTGGAAAAACATGGGTAGTGATCAGTACAATTTTATTCTTCTGCCCATGGTTACTCACATATGTTGGCAACCAGATGGTCAAGATAATTTCAAGTGTCTGGCCACATATGTAGATGAGAATCAAATTTTTGATTTAGGAGGGGCATTGATTTTCTTTTGGTGGCTTGGGGCCATTGAATAAAATTGTATAATTTTTGTAAAAATTGTAAATCCTTGTACAGTTTTCTTTCCCTTTCATGTTTCCTTCTTTCCTATTCAGTTGTCAATTTTTGTGAAGGTCCCTATTTTTATTTTGTGGGTGGTTTTCTATCCCAGAGATCTGAATTCTTGCATGGGTACAAGTTACCCATCATCCCCAACTAGAGCCACTGTTAGCATGTGCAAAAAATTTCATGACTCTAGCCCTTTCCCCCTAGTCTCTACAATTGATTTTAGGTCCCTGGCATTAACCCTTAGTTCAAATTTTTGAAAAACTAGCCATTGGTAAGAAAAGCCCTGGTCTTGTTCTAATTCTTCATTTCCTTTTCAAGCCACTTAAGTCTTGTTAAATGCATGTGCGCATTTCTTATCCTCGTTGGTCGCTTATTCATTTAATCCTTAGGCAGTTAGTCTTTTTGTTTGGCAATTTAGAAAATGCATGTTTGTCACTGGTTCACTTGGTTCCCAGCGGTTATATCTTTTCTCTTGGTGATTGGGCGAACACTGTGTTTGCATATTCTCCTATTTCTGGTGGCTTATCTCTTAATAGTTAGTGACTTGGCATGGCTATTTCCTTTTCTTTGTTCACGTGTTAGAGTGGTTTCTTGGGCCCAGCCTTCTGACACCATCTTGATCCAATGGTTGTCGCAAAAGCGCAAGGGTTTTGTTAGAGGCTTGCACTTTTACAACTAACATTGATTCATTTCTATGATGTAGCCTTTCTCTAGAGGCAGCACCACTGCCACATAAGCATAAGTGGTGACATTTTATTGGCCAAAAGGAAAGATGATATGGCAGGGTGGGGTCAAGTTGTCAGTCGCTTGAGAATCTGGTGGTTGTCGCATGATCGCAAGGAATATTCTTTCCCTTCATGTCATGTGATAGCCATCGATTTGGAATCTAATGTAAAGGTTGTCAGTGGGTCCAATGCCATGTCAGCACAATAGGTGGTCTCTTATTGGTTGGCGGTCTCTTATTGGTTGGCGTATGTTATGACTAGGTGATTGTTAGTGGGACCTGAGTTTGTGGCATGTCAGAGGGTCCTGACACTTACAGAGCATCAGTGGTCGGTGTGTAATCAGATGGGTTTTTTCTAACACTTGCAATCTTCAGATGACCATTGATTTCATATCCTCTTAGAGAATCTACAGAGCGGAGGTAAAAGGTAAATCTGATGGTTGTCTTAAGTTTTGATAGAATCTTTATGCTCCTTGCGAACTTAAGCAGCCATTGATTTCATTAAGGGTGGGCCCAGGTTTTGGTCTAGGATCTTAGCAGTTCTAATAAAGTTTTTAGTGGCCTGACAAATTTTCAAGGGTTTTCTTGTTCGCACAGTAAAGTAGCAAAGTTCTAAAAAGATGGCGGTTCAGTGAACAAGTGTTTGCATAATCGCTAAACTATCTGGCTGAGACAAAGTATTCTATGACTTGGAGGCATCCTTCAGTTGCCAATTCACAAAGTTTGGTTAGGGTCATATTAAAGTGATAAATCATAAAGCCCATGAAATATGGAGATTGGACAGTCAGGACTTAAAGTTGATCGAGATTCAAATGTGGACCGTCGATTTTCTGCTAGCACCATGGAAATGACCATTTGAGTTCAAATTCAAATTTTCTAGGGGTTTCCAGTGATAAAAAGGACTAAAATTTATTACTTTCCTGACCAGATTTGATTTATTTGGTTTTGTCGCTGGTTGCAGTGTGGTCCAGGTTTCCCTATTTGATTGCTATAGGATGTTATATTGTACTAGAGGGATTGTTTTGTGCTATAGTTGGCCAGATAGATTAGTTTTTATGGCTAATTCTTTGTTCTCTATCCCAATCTCATAGATTTTCATGATTGTGGATCTTTCTAGATTTGTTTCTTCAAGATTTCTTGGTTTCCTGCCCCAGCAATAATTTTTGTTGTAATTAGGGTTGGTGTAGTCATTGAAACCCTAACCATAGCTGTCTGAAGCTTGTTACATCCTAAATTCTTTTGGGATTCCAAGGTAGCTAGTGGTATAAATGGTTAGAGTTTTGATTTTGTAAGGGTTCATTCTGCTAAAAATTTTGAGGAGAACTAGTTCCATGAAGGGTCCTTTTCTTGTAGATTTTCTCTACTTCTCTGCATATAGGGTGTCCTTTCTCCGTTTGTTGGTTCACGGAATATGACACATGCTGTAATTGATTTGTCTTATGTATGATGATTTAGTATATTCTAATTGTTACCAAACTATCTCCATTTGAATTCTAAACTCATTAATCATACATCAAGGGTGTTTGATTTTTCTATTTGCATTTCCCATGTGTTTGCAAGTGGAGTTGTCTTAGTAGAGATAAATGGTTTAGGATTAGTTTTCATGTATGTATTAGCTGAGGTATCAAAGATATGTCATGCTTGTCTTCTAATGGATGCTAGTTAATGTATTATCTATTTATAGGTCTCTTCTAAGGGGAGGGTTAAAATCCTTTGGATGGGTAATAAGATACTTGGATACACAGGTGACTTGTTAAAGTGAGGTTTGGTCATGGTGTGTGATTGATGTTAGGCATCAACACATTGAATATATTGCTTTTTTGTTTCATAGCTGTCTATTGCAAAAGGGTATTTGACATTGTGGCCCATTGGATAAGGCACTGGTCTATGGAGACTTAAGGTATCTCAGGGGTCTCTTCAACCCAACATTAAAATCATTCAAATCAAATACCTTTCCCTTTCATGTTGGTAGTAGTAATAGGAGGTCATTTCTAGTCTTTAGGTTCATTCTATGCAAATAGGGCTATTGTATAAGAATTATTTTCATTAGGGTACAAGATACCCAAAGGGGTTTGAAGATTATTCCACAATAATTATATATGTCGGCCTATTGTTTATCATGAGGTGTCTTGAGTGTGCAGATAAGGCAATACCTGCTTGAGTGATGTGGAGCTCAAAGAAGAAGGAAGATTCTTTTCAATCCTCATCAATTGGACTATTTTCTTGTCAAACTTGAGTGCTTACCCTGAGTTTCAAGCCCATCTATCGATTCAAGTTTGGTCCTACAAGGAAAGGCTCCAACAAATTAGTGACTCTGCTAGGGAGGCCATTGGAAAGAGTCAGATATAAAAATAAAGCATTCGCCAATATTTTCTCAATATGTATTGAGTGGTGGCTCTGAAGTCTCTATTTGATTAGTGCAGTTCTTGACAGACAGTGTGATATCCTGGTGTAGTTTTGGTTGATTGCAAGAGGTACAAAGAAAAATGATATTCTCCTCTTCAAGGAAGTGGTGACTCTACATAAGAAAGAATCTGATGGAGCTACATGGTGAGCTCTAGATCTGTCCTACCTTCCAGTCAACAAAGTCTTCTGCTACAAAACTCTCAGGTATTTCTCAAAGATCTAAAATGTCTCCTTATTAAGTGATCAAGCATTAAGAGAAGGATAAGGTGTGAGTAGAAGTTTGCATACTTCAAGTTTTCAGTTGCATCCCTACAAAATTTTATGGAATTAGTGCATTAAGTTATGATGGGTAAGCTTGAGGGAGGAGCTTGCATTATTAGATCAAGGCATCCAGAGGAATTCCATAAAATTGGTAAGGTTGAAGGTGGGGAATAGAATGGAGTTGTCAATACCTTTGTTCTATGAGAATTTTTGTGAAGCATATGATCAACTTCCAAAGGGTGTTGAGTTTCCAGAGTCTATGTTAATTAGCTTATTTTTGGAGCTTTGTTTTCTTGAATCAACCCATTGGCCAGCCTCCTTGTATAAAGAGTGTTATGTTCATCTTAGGGAGTGGATACTTAATGATGTTGATCTTCATCTTGAAGATACATTTGGGGTTGTGTCTAGTAGTAATGTTATTGAGAATGATGGAACCTATGAAGGAGATGTGTCAAGTGCTGACACTCTTTCTTGTAATCATGAGAGTGATGCTCTTTCTCAATATGGGGCAGAAGATTTATGTAGTCAGTTAGATGAAGAAAAAGATTGGATGAATGAAGATGTTGCTGATGACTGCCTATCAAAGGACGGTGATGCTAGGGAAAACTATTCACTTCACAGTGAACAAATTTTAGATTTCTTGTCTTGTGAATATCTCAGACATTCAGGGGGAGATGGCTCTGAGTTCTCACAACCAACACACAGTGATTTTGATTGAGAGCATGCGTCAGGAAGATTTGACTTTGACATGTGTGCCTCTAATCCTTTTGTTACCCGAACACTACTAGATGACAACTAGGTGCAGTATGATTCATCAGATGATGAGGTCATCAGTGTTTGTTTATCTTAAAGGGATGTTAATGTCCCTGATATGGTTTTGAGTACTGATTGGGAAAGTTGTATAGATTTTGAGTCTTGTCCTATTTTTGGATCTTTGGCTAGGCCATGGAAGGATGGCTAGTCAGCTACTCAAATTTCACATGCTCATGGTGAGTGTATTGATGTTCTCCCTCCCACCCACCGACATTTTTTGAGTTTGTCAAATGCAGACAAGATGCAACAGGTGCCTATTCTTGATGAGTCATGCATACCAGAGCTCCCCTCATGTAATGACTTAGCAAAGAGGAGGTTGAAGGACATGATAGTATGTTCTCCTATCATAGGAATTATATTGATGAGCAAGTTCCTTGTTCAAACCCTTTTCCTTCTTTTGATAAATATGATAATGATGGTGACAGTATTGAGGACCTTGTCTTAAATAATTGGGACAGAATAGTTTTTGATACACATGACTATGCAGATTAGATGTCCTACTATCACAAAAGTTTTGCAATAGACCTTCACTTGGTTCATGATCCATTTCATGAAAACATCAAGGAGGAACCAAGTTTTTTAGTTGCTGAAGTAATTCATGAAGGCAAATCAAAGGATCCAGGTCTTTTTCAGTCAGGTAATTATATGGTAATGCATGATAATCAATATGTCACATTTCTTAATGCATTACTTGATTATTTTATTATTTCCAGTCATCAAGAAGAATTGAGTGATGTTCCTTACTTCTTGGAATATGAATATGAGTATGGTAGTTGTGACTGGAAAAACATGGGCTGTGATTAGTACAATTTTATTCTTCCGCCCATGTTTACTCACATATGTTGGCAACCAGATGGTCAAGATAATTTCAAGTGTCTAGCCACATATGTAGATGAGAATCAAAGTTTTGATTCAGGAAGGGCATTGATTTTCTTTTGGTGGCCTGGGGCCACTAAATAAAATTGTATAATTTTTGTAAAACTTGTAAATCCTTGTACAGTTATCTTTCCCTTTCCTGTTTCCCACTTTCTTGTACGGTTGTCAGTTTTTGTGAACGTCCCTATTTTTGTTTTGTGGGTGGTTTGCTATCCTAGAGATCTAAATTCTTGCATGGGTACAAGTTACCCATCATCCCCAACTACAGCCATTGTTAGCACATGCAAAAAAATTTATGGCTCTAGCCCTTTCGCCCTAGTCTCTGCAATTGATTTTAGGTCCTTGACGTAAACCATTAGTTCAAATTTTTAAAAAACTAGTCATTGGTAAGAAAAGCCTTGGTCTTGTTCTAATTCTTCATTACCTTTTCAGGCCACTTAAGTGTTGTTAAATGCATATGCGCATTTCTTTAACTGTTGGTTGCTTATTCATTTATTCCTCAAGCGGTTAGTCTTTTTATCTGGCAATTTAGCGAATGCATGTTTGTCACTGGTTCACTTGGCTCCCAGCGGTTATATCTGTTCTCTTGGTGATTGGGCGAACACTATGTTTGCGTATTCTCTTATTCTTTGCGGCTTATATCTTAATAGTTAGTGACTTGGCATGGCAGTTTCCTTTTCTTTGGTTGCGTGTTCACATGGTTTCTTGGGCCCAGCCTTCTGACACCATCTTGATCCAATGGTTGTTGTGAAAGTGCAAGGGTTTTGTTGGAGGCTTGCACTTTTGCAATGGCCATTGATTCATTTTTGTGACGTAGCCTTTCTCTGCAGGTGGGACCACTGCCACATAAGCACAAGTGGTGACATTTTATTTGCTAAAAGGAAAGATGATATCGTAGTGTGGGGTCAAGTTGTTAGTCACTTGAGAATCTAGTGGTTTGTCACATGATCGCAAGGAATATGCTTCCCCTTCGTGATCATGCAACCGTCATCGATTTGGAATCTAATGTAAAGGCTGTTAGTGGGTGCAATGCCAGATCAGCATAGTTGGCGGTCTCTTATTGGTTGGCGGTCTTTTATTGGTTGGCGTATGTTGTGACTAGGTGATTGCTAGTGGGACCTAAGTTTTTGGCATGTCAGAGGGTCCTTACACTTTCAGACCATCAACAGTCGGCATGTAATCTAATGAGTTTTTTCTGACACTTGCGATCTTCAGATGACTGTTGATTTCATATCCTATCAAAGAATATGTAGAGTGGAGGTAAAAAGTACATCTGACGGTTGTCTTAAGTTCTGATAGAATCTTTATGCTCCTTGCGAATTTAAGATAGCCATTGATTTCATTAAGGGGAGGCCCAGGTTTTGGTCTAGGATCTTAGCGGTTCTGATAAAGTGTTTAGTGGCCTGAAAAATTTTCAAGGGTTTGCTCGTTCGCACAGTAAAGTAGCAGAGTTCTAAAAAGCTGGTGATTCAGTGAATAAGCATTCATGTAATCACTAAACTATCTAGCTGAGACATAAAGTATTCTATGACTTGGAGGTATCCTTCAGTCCCCAATTCGCTAGGTTTGGTTAGGGTCATATAAAAGTGATAAATCATAAAGCTCGTGAAATATGGAGATCGGACGGTCAGGACTTAAAGTTGATCGAGATTCAAATCTGGACCGCTAATTTGTTGCTAGTGCCATGGAAATGACCGTTTGAGTTCAAATTCCATTTTTCTGGGGGTTTCTAGTGATAGAAAGGACTGAAATTTATTGCTTTTGCGGTCAGATTTGATTTGTTTGGTTTTGCTGCTCGTTGTAGTGTGGTCCAGGTTGCCCTGTTTGATTGTTGCACGATGTTCTGTTGCACTAGAGGGATGGTTTTGTGCTATAGGTGGCTAGACAGATTGGTTTTTATGGCTAATTTCTTGGTTCTCTATCCCAATTTCATAGATTTTCATGATTGTGGATCTTTCTGGATCTATTTCTCCAAGATTGCTTGGTTTCCTACCCCTGTCGTATTTTTTGTTGTAATTAGGGTTAGTGTGGTTGTTGAAACCCTAACCCTAGCTGTCCAAAGCTTGTTGCATCCTAAATTATTTTGGAATTCCAAGGCAGCTAGTGGTATAAATGGTTAGAGTTTTGATTTTGTAAGGGTTCTTTCTTCTATAAATTTTGAGGAGAACTAGTTCCATGAAGGGTCCTTTTCATGTAGATTTTCTCTACTTTATGTATAGGGTGTTCTTTCTCCCTTTGTTGGTTTAGGGAATATGATACATGTTGTAATTGATTTGTCTTATGTATGAGGATTCAGTATATTCTTACTATTACCAAACTATCTCCATTTGAATTCTGAACTCGTTAATCATACATCAAGGGTGTTTGATTTTTCTATTTGCATTTCCCATGTGTTTGCAAGTGGAGTTGTCTTCACAGAGATAATTGGTGTAGGATTAGTTTTCATGTATTTATGAGCTGAGGTATCAAAGATATGTCATGCTTGTCTTCTAGTGGATGCTGGTTAATGTATTACCTGTTTATAGGTCTCTTCTAAGGGGAGGGTTAAAATCCTTTGGATGGGTAATAAGATACTTGGATACATAGGTGACTTGTTAAAGTGAGGTTTGGTCATGGTGTGTGATTGATGTTAGGCATCAACACATTGAATATATTGCTTTCTTGTTTCATAGTTGTCTATTGCAATAGGGTATTTGACTTTGTGGCCCATTGGATAAGGCACTGGTCTATGGAGACTTAGGGTATCTCAGGGGTCTCTTCAACCCAACATTAAAATCATTCAAATCAAATACCTTTCCCTTTCATGTTGGTAGTAGTAGTAGGAGGTCCGTTCTAGTCTTCAAGTTCATTGTATGCAAATAGGGCTATTGTATAAGAATTGTTTTCATTGGGGTACATGATACCCAAAGGGGTTTGAAGACTATTCTACAATAATTATATCTACAGGCCTATTGTTTATCACGAGGTGTCTTGAGTGTGCAGATAAGGCAATACACGCCTGAGTGATGTGGAGCTCGAAGAAGAAGGAGGATTCTTTTCAATCCTCATCAATTGGACTATTTTCTTGTCAAACTTGAGTGCTTACCCTGAGTTTCAAGCCCATCTATCGATTCAAGTTTGGTCTTGCAAGAAAAATCTCCAACACAAGACAAAGATTATTTGCACACCAAGCACTGTACAGGAACAGTCAATAAAAGGACTAAAATTCTTTGATTTTAAGACTGAAAAATAATATAATCAATAAATAGAATGATCTAATGTAGGGTGATCCCCTTAATACCACAAACACATAACAGAAATAGAGAAACAACAACAATATGCAAGAACATAAAATTGGCTTCTTATTATCTCCACAAATGTGGAATTACAAACTTTTAGAATTACAATATGCAAAGCCACATGGGCATTCCCTTACAATATTCTATAGGACAAAGCCTCAAATCAGTACCCAGAACTGCCTAGACAACACTATAGGCCTTCTTTATATAGGCAATTTCCACCGCCCGAGAAGGTTCCAGAAATTTATCCCTTAAGGCCGACTATACATAGAATTATTTTATTTTCACAATTTTTACAATAGGGTTGGCTCAAAAGAAATAAAAAATATGCTTTTAGGTAGCCCAATTTTCAGAGGCCATAATTTTTTAACCGTGGGTTTGTTTTTCTATTGTAACCACTTTTCAGAAACACCATGACGAGATCTACAATGCCTAATAGGTGCTAGTGCAAGTCAGTCAGGGATCGATCGTGATCCAGAGCCTTTAAAGCCTTCAAAATTGACCTAAAAGATTTCATACCCAAAAACCTCAATAACTTCACTAATACTGATGATGTGGCAATGAAACTCAACTAGTAGGCTGAAATGACTAGGATGAACCTCCAACTGTGAAATCAAAACATTTTGAGATCATATGACCAACTTACTAAAAATAGTGAGTTTCCATAAATAGTAGCTCTGCACAAGATAGCCCTTATTGAAAAGCAAATAGAAATATTTTTGGGTGATGAAAGATTGCTCTTACACCCAGGATGCTCTTGCATCAGACACTCGGGGTAATTTGAGAAGTGACCCTGTCACAACTCAAGTATGCAGCGGAAAACCAAGATGGTTAACCTCCTCCTTTGCTAGCCATGATGAATCTTCAACAGGTCATCCTTTCCATTTGACCAAATACTCTTCATATGTCATGTTCCTTGTGCTTCTGCCAATAAGACTATCCAGTATGTCTTCAATCTCCTTGATATCTGAACTAGTTGCTGGAATACTCCATTGTGCTGTTGTAACCTAGTTTTCAACACCTTCATGATACTATGTCAGATCTAAAACATTAAATACTACTGAAATATTTATCTTAGTAGGCAACTCGACCTCATATGCATTTATTGAATCATGCTTCTTCAATATCTTACATGGCCCAAACTTCTTCATTTTCAACTTGTTATATGTACCAGCTGAAAATCTTTCCTTCCACAAATGAACCATAACTTTATCTCCAACCTGAAATTCCTTATGCCTCCTTTTCTCATCTACCTTATCCTTATACTCCGCATTCATCTTGGTAATGTGCTTCCTCAGCTCCTCATGGATGTTCTTCAAATGTTCTGCAAAATCCTCAGCTTTAGCACTACTTATTTCTCCTTTATCTATCTTTCTCAACTCAAATGCATTTCTTGGACAACTTCCATATACAATCTAGAATGGTGATTTACCAGTGCTCCTGTTGACAAAATTATTGTATGCAAATTCTACCTGTGGTAAAATCAAATCCCATCTTGTTGGCTTATCTCCAACCAAACATCTCAGCAAATTTCCCTAACTCCTATTCACCACCTCTGTCTGTCCATCAATCTATGGATGATGTGATGAACTGAACTTTAAATCTGTCTTCAACTTCTTCCACAATGTACGCTAGAAATATCCAATGAACTTAGTGTCCCTATCTGAAACTATACTCCTTGGAAAACCATGTAGTCTCACCACTTCTCTAAAAAATAATTCCCCTACATGAACAACATCATTAGTCTTCTTGTAGGGAACAAAATGTGCCATCTTTGAAAATCTATCAACTACCACAAAAATTGAATCATATACCCATTGTGTCCTTGGTAAACCAAGAACAAAGTCTATACTGATATCCTCCCAAGGCTTCTTTGGTATAGGTAATGGCTGATACAACCTTGTATTCTGCTTCACTCCTTTTGTCATCTAACATACTCTGCAACTCTGTACAAACTTCTTGACATCTTGGTGCAACTGTGGCCAATAATAATTTTCACTAACCAAAGCAAGGGTTTTATCACAACCAAAATGTCCAGCCAATTCTCCGCTATGCTTCTCCTTGATGAGATTCTCCCTCATAGAACTTCTTGGAATCCACAACTAACTCCCTCTGAATAGCATATCATCCCGAATGATGAAATCTAGCCACTTCATTCCATTTTTAGGCCTTTTGCTAAAATGGAAAATCCCAAATACACCAGAAATTCTTTCAGAACCTCGTTCATGAGCCGCATGAAAGTGTTCGGTGCATTGGTTATCCCAAAAGACATAACTAACCACTCATATAGTCCTTCATTTTTCTTGAAGGTAGTCTTCCATTCATCTCCTTCTCTGATCTGAATCTGGTGATATCCACTCTTTAGATCTATCTTTGAGAAATACACAGCTCCACTCAAATAATCCATAATATCATCCATTCATGGCAATGGAAACTTATACTTGATTGTGATCTTGTTTATTGCTCTAGAATCTGTACACATCCTCCATTCTCCATTCTTCTTTAGTGCTAATACTACTGGTACAACACACGGACTCAGGCTCTCCTGAATCAAGCCCTTCTGTAACAACTCATGTACTTATCTATTCAACTCTTCACTTTCTGCTGGTGTCATTCTGTGTGCTACCTTGTTTGGAAAACTAGCTCCTGGAATCAAATTCATCTAATGACTAATCTTCCTTACTAGTGGTAATCCATCAGGTACATTATTAGATACAATATCCTGAAACTCATTCAACAAATCTGTAACCTCTACATGTACATCCTCTACTTCCTCTTTACCAGCTTTTGGAATTAAAGAAAAACACACATGCTCATGCCTCATACCATCTAGGAATTTTCTTCCATCAAAAAAATTTATTCTCGCATTACCACATACCTCTTCTTCGGTCTCCTTCAATGGCTTTAGCTTATGTCACACTACATCCTTTGTTAGGCAATAGGTATTCGCACGACCATCATGTACAGCACATCTGTCAAACTGCCACGACCTACCCAACAACATGTGACATGCATCCATAGCTATGATATCACATAGTACCTCATCATGGTACCTACCAATCTTGAACTTTACTAGGCACTGTTCACTGACCATGACCTTGTGATCATCCTGCACCCAAGCAATCCAATATGGATGTGGGTGTTTCTATCTCTTGAGCTTCAACTCTTTCACCATCTCTTCTGACACCAAATTATCAGTGCTTCCACTATCAATAATCACATCACAACATTTACCCTCACACTTGCATCTAGTGCAAAACATGCTTCTCCTTTGTTTAGGTTCATTCTCACCACTTAGCAAGACTCTTCTATTAATCAATGTTTCTCCTCTTTCAGCATCTTTAGAATTTGATGATCTGGCATCTTCATCTACATGTGCAACTTTGGCCTAGCCTTCATTCCTCCTATCCATCCTTCCTTGGCATTGAGGACATTCAAATGCCCTATGACCTTCTTCTCCACAATGAAAACATGTTCCACAGAAGCCTCCTCTTCCTGAACCTTTTCCTCTTCCTCTTCCTCTCTGATCTCTATTGTTCTGATCTTGGAAATGATTGGAATTGTTTCCTCTTTGATTTTGAGTGCTACTAGCCTCATCCTTTTTTTTTGGATCTTCATTTCAGCCTCCATATGACCATCCACCAGTTCATCCACCATGACCTCTTCCATTTTGTCTTCTCTCAAACTTCTTGTTCATCTATTCCTCTACTTTTAAGGAAAACTAGCATGCCTCTTCAATACTATTCCTTAAAACCAGATTCAGCTCCTCCTAAATGCTTGGCCTCAACCCATTAAGGTAACGAGAAACTTTCTCCTTATCAGCTTCCGCATGGCCTGTTCTGATGAGGATTCGATAGAACTCCTCTGTATACTCCTAAACAGATCATCCTGCTTGCATCAAACTTTGCATTTTCTTCAGTAGGTCAAGCTCATAATCAACAAGGATGAACTGTCACTTCAATTTATCCACCATCTGATCCCATCTTGTGATTTTATCTTTCCCTCTTCTATTTCGCTCCAATTGAATCTCTTAACACCAGATCTTTGCATGATCTTTCAGTCTGGCCTTCACAAATTTGACCTTATCAGGATCCTCAATATTTTCATACTCAAAATATTCTTCACATTCATTGATCTAGTCGATCAATTCTTCTGGGTTAAGATTTCCTGAAAATGCAGGAACCTCGATCTTAGGTCTTTTCCCGATCTTGGAAAAGGCCTAGAAAAGCCTTTCTTCTTCTTGATCATCATTTCCATCTTTAGCTTCATCCTCACTTTCATCTTCGACATTAAAATTCATTCCTCTATGAATTTCTTCTTGCAATGCTCGCACTTGTCTTTGGAGCGCTCTAACCTTAGGTGTTACAACACCAGCTCTTCTGCTACGTTCCCTTCGTGGAGGCATTTTTGTGATGTGCGCTGAAACCCTAACCATAATCCTGGTGCAAACTGCCTCACTATCGGTGATCTGTTTACACACTTAAGAACTCCTTCTCTGATACCACTTGAAGAAGGGTACTCCCCTTAATACCACAAACACATAATAGAAATAGAGAAATAACAACAATATGCAAGAACAGAAAATTAGCTTCTTATTATCTCCACAAATGTGGAATTACAAACTTTCAAAATTACAATATGCAAGGCCACATGGGCATTCCCTTACAATATTCTATAGCACAAAGTCTCGAATCAATACCCAAATCTACTACCCAGAACTACCTAGACAACACTACGGGCCTTCTTTATATAGGCAATTTCCACCACCTGAGAAGGTTTCAGAAATTTAGCCCTTAAGGCCGACTATACATAGCATTATTTTATTTTCATAATTTTTACAATAGGGTCGGCTCAAAAGAAATACAAAATATGCTTTTAGGTAGCCCAACTTCTGGAGGCCATTACTTTTTAATCGTAGCTCTATTTTTCTATTGTAACCACTTTTCGAAAACACCATGATGAGATCTACAATATATGACAAACACTAGCACTAGTCAATTGGGGGTCGATCGCGATCGGGAACCTCTAAGGCCTTCAAAATTGACCTAAAAGATTTCATACCCAAAAACCTCAATAACTTCACTAATACTGATGATGTGGCAATGAAACTCAACTGGTAGGCTGAAATGACTAGGATGAACCTCCAACTGTGAAATCAAAACATTCTGAAATCATATGACCAACTTACTAAAAATAGTGAGTTTCCATAAATAGCAGTTCTGTACAAGATAGCCCTTATTAAAAAGCAAATAGAAATATTTTTGGGTGATGCAAGATTGCTCTTAAACCCAGGATGCTCCTGCATCATGATCAAAACTTATAATACCAATAAATGAATTCTTTTCCTATCAATGTTGCATTGAATAGAGAGTTTAAAAGTATAACCACCAGACTGTGTCTTCACGAGCATATCACATTGACCAATACACCCCCCAGCCCACCATCCACACCCATCCACTCATGTCAAGATCTTGTGAATCCAAGCAAATGTAAGTCAATAAAATGTAATTCAAACATGATTTTGGACAAGATCTTGACATGAGTGGATGGGTGTGGATGGTGGGATGGGGGATGTATTGGTGAAGAGTCTTGGTGATTTTAAGCCTTTTGAAGCACTTTAGAAAGATTGAGCATTTTAAGGGGCTAGTAGTTCTACAATTAAATCATCAAAACTTTTCCATTACTTAACCATCACACATGGCACATACTATCTTCAAATTGATAATACATTGCATGTGTAGTACAAAAGTATTAGTAATTGGCAGATTAAATGCAAATAATTACTAATAGACTAACATATTATTGTTGGAGATTTGTCAGCAAGCTAGTGTTGGCTGTATGTTTTTCATTGATGACAACATATGATAAGTAGCATGCATGGAAGACTTATAGAGTAATATTTTAGTATATACAACATGGACATATTATCATCATGATATCATGGATGTAGAGGTTAATTGTTAGTACAAATAGTTATATAGCAGCTTGTATCAACAGTGTTCCTAACAAAGTTATAGATAGTGTCCTATGAGTGAATGACGTGCAGTCATCATGAAGCCTTGAGCATTTGGATATGTGATGAAGACATATTAGTGATGTTAAATTCATGGACACAGAGTCTAATGATCAATAGAAGTGAAGTTATGGAGTCACCATTCACCAGTTGCAGTTTCCTATGTTTATTCAGAAGAGCAGACAGAGATTATGTTGGTACATGAGTTGTACTTATCATATCGGTATGCGCCCATGGATTAGTGATGAGAGAAGAGTCAAGAAGGTTTAGCTAAGAGTGCATGATATAATTCAGCTTGAGGAGAAATATTCAGTTAATTTGATAGAGCCGACAGTGTGTAGCATGCATCTACATATATTAATATTGGACAAGTCCCAGATTGTGTTGTGTGCTTACTAGAGCTGACAGAATTATTATTAGAGTATGTTATGGTTTCTCTTTACTATGATTTCAAGGTGGTTCTAATAGGCTGACTTGATTATATCATTTACAGGAAAGATATTTATAGGAAGTCATTTGTGATTGCTAAGGTATGGTTCAGAGTTGATTGTGAAGAGCAGAGAAAAGTGTGTGAAGTGTTGAGCCATAAGCAGAAGGTCTATGTCACCAAGTAAAGAGTCTATGCTATACATTGGAACTAATCTAGACAATAGGTCAAAGTGAAGCTCACCAAGATCAAGATATAGTGTGTATCTCTTATTCAAAAGGTTGTAGCCTTCACCCCCTTTTAGCAGTGTGCTCTCAGACAGTGTGTCCTCACCCCTAACAGGGTTAATTGTAAAAGACTCCTAACAGGGTCTGACCCTTGACCAGGTCACTATACTAAAAGAATTGTAAGGACAACTCCTAACAGGGTTAAGGATCTTCTAACAAGGATCATAATACACTAGTGTAGATTATTAGTGGGTGTCAATTCCCACTGGGGTTTTTACCTATTTGGGTTTCCCCGTAACCAAAATATTGGTTTTTTTTTCAAGTGTTCTTTCATTATGTTTATTCTTTATGTTTAAGTATACTTAATTGGATAAATAGTTGAAACTTGTAGATAACTGATTCACCCCCTCCTCCCCCCCTCTACATTATATTTTGGGACTATTCCTAACAATTGTTATCAAAGCCAAGTGCCTCAAAGAGAAGGTTTAACAACTTGAGGTTGATCAGATGGCATTCTTTAGAAAAGATAGTCCTAAGTTTGATGGAGAGAATTATCTTGATTGGAAGAACAAGATGATGACACATTTACAGTGCATTGCTTTTAAATTTTTTTAAGTGGCTATCAAAGAAGTTTAGATCCCCTCTCTAGCAGATCTTACGAAAGATGACGCTACTAGCAAGCAGAAGGATTTGTTCCATCAGAATGCAATATAAAAAGAATCCTTTATCAGCATCATATATGATAGTGAGTTTTTAGACATAAAGAAAGTAGACACAACCCATAAGATATGGAAGCACCTAGAAGACATGTTTGAAGGAGATAAACAAGAAAAGGATGCATGCAGAAAAATAAGGAAGAAAAGATACAATGCATTAGAGATGCTACCTAAAGAAAACATCAGAGCTTACAACCAAAGGATTAATGAAGTGGTTGTAGGAATTAGGAATAATGGTGGAGAGATCTTGGAAGAAGATATTATGGATAAGTTGATGACTACTCTTACAACAGAGTATGAAAAAAAGATCAACATCCTTGATGAAACCATGCAACTTACATCAAATTTCAAAAGAGAGACCTTGATCGGAAAATTTTAGCGTTTGAGATTTCAAGATTGAAGACAAAACATAAAAGTGAGATAGTCTTCAAAGCATTATTCCATGGTAAGAAATATGCAAACACTTCTAGTAATTTTGATGATGATGATGATGATGAAGAGAAAGCACTAGATGATTTCATTACCATGATTGCTAAAAGAGAAAAGAAATGAAAAGGGAAATATGAAGGTCAATTTCCACTTAAATTCTTTTCATGTAATAAGATTTTGGTCACTTTGCATCTAAGTGTCCTACAAGAGCTAAAAAGTTCAAAAATGACTACAAGCCTAAGTATTGAAAGGAATGTTACTATGCTAGAGATGGAGTATCAGATGATGATTTAGCTGAAGATGAAATTGGATTCATTGCTATTGTAGAGAAAATGAATAATGAAATGGATCATGAAGATGAGAAAAAGGAAGAAAAGTTAGCATTGATTTCACAAGCAAACATAAGGACATATTGGATCATAGATAGTGGTTGTTCACTTCACATGACAAGTGATAAAGATAGGTTTTTTCATCTAGACAAATACAATGGTGGCATGGTTATATTTTGAGATAATAGTCCTAAACCTATCATTAGAAGAGGAGCTATCACATTGGATGGAAAGAACAACACTGATAATGTTCTCTATGTAGATGGTTTGAAACATAACCTTCTTAGTGTTGGGTAGTTACTTGAAAAAGGTTATCAGCTGGAGTTCAAAGAAAATAAATACATCATTAACAACAAAGATGGTGTTATGATTGCATTAGGTTTAAAGACTAAAGGTAATATTTTCCAACTTAATTTAGAGGCAAGTTGTTTTGTTGCTAAAGTTGATGACAGTTGGCTATGGCATAAAAGACTATGTCATATCAATTTTGATAACATAGTAAAGATAAGTAATGTGAAAGAATTTAGAGACCTGCCTAGCATAGCAAATCTAGTTGATACTATCTACATGGAATGTGTAATGGGAAAGAATGTGAGGAATTCATTCGCGAGAAAGCATAATTCAGTAGAGAACAAGTTGGATCTAATTCACACAGACCTATGTGGACCAACTCCAACAAGATCATACTATGGTGAAAGGTATTTCAATTTTTTTGTTGATGATTATACTAGAATGATGTGGGTTGCATTCTTGAAAGATAAGTCAGAAGCTTTTGAGAAGTTCAAAATATTCAAAGCTAATGTTGAGAATGAATCTGGACTAGATATAAAGTGTCTAAGATCGGATAGAGGAGGAGAATTCACCTCTACCAAATTCTATGAGTACTGTGAAGGACATGGCATAAAAAGAAAGTTGAGTACACCTAGAACCCCTCAGCAGAATGAGATTACTAAAAGAAGGAATAGGATCATCCTTGATATAGCGTGCACCATCATGATTGAAGGAAAAGTTGCACACACCTATTGGAGATATGCAGTCAATACAACAGTCTATACCATCAACAAAATTCAATTGAGGCCTAGCCTAGACAAGACACCATATGAGCTATGGTTTGGTAATGTTCCCACAGTAAAATACTTCAAAATCTTTGGAAGCAATTGCTACATCAAGAGGGATGAAGCAATAGGCAAGTTTGATGCAAGAAGTGATGAAGGTATTTTCCTTGGTTACTCTACTAAAAGAAAATCTTATAGATGTTTTAACTTGAGATTGAAGAATCTGATCATTGAAAGTGCCCATGTTCAGATATATGAAAAGTTTATGGTTCAAGAAAGATATCATGATTATTCACCTAGGATTGAAGAAGAACCTAGACCTTCCACTAGTGAGACAGTTGTTGAATAGATGTTTGATAGCATTGATGTATTGTTCAATGACCCTGAAACAAGTGAAGAAGAAACTCAAAAGGCAGATGAGATAGTATCACCTAATGTTCCAAAATTTACATCTAGATATCATTCTAAGGATGACATTATTGGAGATCAGAGTGGCAAAGTCACAACAAGATCAAAAGCAAAGAATTTAGCAAGCAATGAGGCGGTATGTTTACTATCTCAGATTGAACCTTTAAGTGATGAAGATGCATGGAATGATTCAGATTGGCATGATGCTATGAAAGAAGAACTAGATCAGATTATCAAGAATGATACTTGGGAACTGGTCCCAAGACCTAGTAATAAGAATGTAATTGGAACAAAGTGGATAATCAGAAACAAGATGATTGAAGATGGTATAGTAATAAGTAATAAAGAAAGGTTAGTATGTAAGAGATATGCAAAAAGAGAAGGTATTGATTATATAGACACATTTGCACCAGTAAGCATATTAGAAGCCATTAAGTATTTTCTAGCTTATACAACATTCAAAAACTTCAAAGTTTATTAGATGGATGTTAAGTCAGCATTCTTGAATGGAGAGCTAAAAGAAGAACTATACATTGAGAAGCAAGAAGGATTCACCCTATTAGATAAACCTAATATGGTATGCAGATTGAAGAAAGCCCTCTATGGACTTAAGAAAGTCCCTAAAGCATGGTATGAAAGACTTGATGGATATCTGACAAAAATTGGATTCAAGAAAGGAGTACAAGATTGTAATCCATTCATAAGAGAAACATCTGAAGGTTTACTACTTGTAGCTATATTTGTTGATGACACTATCCTTGGGGGTAATGACAAACTTAGTGCAGAATTGACTAAGGAGATGCAGAGTGAGTTTGAGATGAGCATGATTGGACCTATCAATTACTTTTTGGGATTGAATGTGTAGCAAACAGACAAAGTTATATTTATAAATCAGACCAAATATGTGAAAGAAATTCTGAAGACATTCAAGATGGATGATTGCAAGTCAGTGGGTATACCTATGATAATAGGATGCAAGCTTATAAAAGAAGATGATTCTCCAGCAATAGATACAACATTGTATAAGTCTATGATTGGTAAAATCATATATCTTACTCAAACTAGACCAGACATTTCCAATGCACTTGGTATTATTGGAATATTTGCAGCAGAGCAAAAATAAAGTCACCTCATGGCAGTAAAAAGAATATCTAGATATTTGCAAGGCACTATAGATTATGGTCTAAGGTATCCTAACTCAGAGAATGTTGAGCTTCATGTTTATACAGATGTTGATTGGGTAGGATGCATTGATGATAGAAAGATTACATCAGGTGGAGTAGTGTTTCTTGGTGACAAACTTGTCACTTGGACAAGCAAGAAGAAAAATTGTATTTCTCAGTCAACAGCAAAAGTAGAGTATGTTGCAACAATCCTGAATTGTTCTACAATTGTTTGGATCAAGTAGATGATAAAGGACTTTGGTATTCAAATTGATTATCATATTTCTATTCATTGTGATGATACTAGTACTATCAACATGTCAAAGAATCCTGTGATGCATGCAAAGACAAAACACATAGAGATCAAGTATCACTTCCTTAGAGAGAAAGTGGTAGAGAAAGAAGTCAAGTTGGACTATGTGAGTACTAAAGATCAGTTGGAAAACATATTCACAAAGACTTTTCCAAAGGATAATTTTGAGTATCTTAGGGAGAAGCTGGGAGTAATTCCCTTCCCTGATTCTTCTTAGAAGAAAGAAGAAAGAACATCAATCCTCAGGGACTGATGGATGGTTCACTACTCTACTTCAAGAGTAGTACCAGTGCTTAAAATGATTGGAACCCTTTTCCATTGATGTCAAAGGGGGAGTAATATATAGTCATGAAAAACAAAAGTAAAGGAGTAATATACTAAGGGAGAGTAGTATTTAGTCATGTAAGCAGTTCAGTTGAGGAAATGGAGAATATTGAAGAATATTGTAGCACATGGAGGATTCATCCTTGGGGGAGTTTTTGATGAGGAAATGGAGAATGTTATAAGAGATAAGTTCATTTGGGTTGGTGGTGTTTTTCATTCAATATGTTTCCATCAATGCCAAAGGGAGAGATTGTTGGAGATTTTCCAACAAGTGAGTGTTGACTATATGTTTGTCATTGATGACAATATATGATAAGTAGCATGCATGGAAGACTTATGAAGTAAGATTTTAGTATATACAATATGGAAATATTATCAGCATGATATCATAGACACAAATGTTAATTGTTAGTACAAACAGTTATATAGCAACTTGTGTCAACAGTGTTCCTGGTAGAGTTACAGACAGTGTTCTATGAGTGAATGTTCGTACAGTCACCATGAAACCTTGCACATTTGGATATGTGATCAAGACATCTTAGTGATGTTACATTCATGGATGCAGAGTTTGATGATTAGTAGAAGTGAAGTTATGGATTTTCCATTCACCAGTTGTAGTTTCCTATGTTTATTCAGAAGAGCCGACAGAGATTATGTTGGTACAGAAGTTGCGCTTATCATATCGGTATGCACCCTTGGATTAGTGATGAGAGAAGAGTCAAGAAGGTTGAGATAAGAGCACATAATGTAATTCAGCTTGAGGAGAAATATTTAGTTAATTTGGTAGAGCTAACACTGTGTAGCATGCGTCTACATATATTAATATTCCAGACAGGTCCCAGATTGTGTTGCGTGCTTAGTAGAACCGACATAATTATTATTGGAGTATGTCATGGTTTCTCTAATATGATTTCAAGGTGGTTCTAATAGGTTCACTTGATTATATCTTTTAGAGGAAAGATATTTATAGTCCAGTCATTTGTGATTGCTAAGGTATGGTTCAGAGTTGATTATGAAGAGTAGAGAAAAGTGTGTGAAGTGTTCAGCCATCAGTAGAAGGTCTATGTCACCAAGTAAAGAGTTTTTGATATACATTGGAATTGATCTAGACAATAGGTCAAAGCACAATTCACCAAGATCAAGATATAGTGTGTATCTGTTATTCAGAAGGTTGTAGCCTTCACCCCCTTTGAGTAGTGTGCTCTCGGATAGTGCGTCCTCACCCCTAATAGGGTTAATTGTAAAAGACTCCTAATAGGGTCCAACCCTTGACCAGGTCACTGTACTAAATACATTATAAAGACAACTCCTAATAGGGTTAAGGATCTTCTAACAAGGATCATAATACACTAGTGCATATTATTAGTGGGTGTCAATTCCCACCAGGGTTTTTACCTATTTGGGTTTCCCTGTAACCAAAATATTGGTGTTGTGTTCAAGTGTTCTTTCATTGTGTTTATGCTTTATGTTTAAGTATAATTAATTGGATAAAGAATTGAAACTTTTAGATAACTAATTCACCTGTCCCCCCTCCCCCCTCTCAGTTATCTCTTGGGACTATTCCTAACAATTATTGCTATGATTAATTTGATAATATATATTTAAAAATAAATAAAAATGAAATTGTATGTCACTTTTTTGACATCAAAAGAATACACATATCGACGAGAACGCTATATACTGAATGTCTATTTTGACCACCACTCATTGCAATTACAACCAACATTGTTTTTTTATTCTAATGAGAATGTTATATACTCGATGACCATTCCAACCATAAGTCCTCACAATTTCAACCAACATTGGTCGAATAGATGAAAGGAATGGCAGATAATTCTTCTAGCTTGAAGTGATCATTTTGACTGTGGGTCTTTCGATTATTCAACCTCCACATACATCATAATTTTGATGATGATATTAGGTGTTGAATAATCAACAAAAAAACTTTGACAATGGCTATGGTCATTTGGTCGACCAATTGGCATCTAAAAATTGACTAATCCTCGTCGAAAAACAAGCTAAAATTTACTAGTGTGGAAAATCCTTGATTAGCAAACAACAATCAGAACCCCCTTCTGCACTTGTTTATGAAACATTTATAAGTGGGGGCACTATATCACAAGAAGAAGTTGAGCCTAATGCTAACCATTTGCTAAAACCTCACAAGGATGAAGAAGATGTAAAACATGAATATGTATCACCTGATGTATATGGTAAAGGATATACTTTGTTGCAAAAGATGGGATATCATGGCAATGGACCTATAGGGTCGAAGAGAGGAGTTATAAAACCAATTCTGAAAAATCCAAACTACCAAAGAGATACTACGGGGTTACGATATAAGGGAGAAGGACCAAAATAACCTAAAGGAAAAGAAAAGATCATACCTTTCCTTGAGACATCTAAGGCTCCTGCATTACAATTCCAAAAACATGGTATGTATGTGGATCCATAAAAGTAGAGGATAGCAATGAAAATCATTAATAGACTTAGTTCATGATGATGATGATTCTGACTCTAATGATTACAAATGGGATTTGTTATCTGACTATACTAAAGAGATAGGAGTTGATGTTGTCCATACCTATAGTAATGATTACAATGATGGAGGGAGTTCAACAACGGAACCATTAGGATTAGATTCACATAATATTACTCTTGGTAATTGTGAGGAAAGTGAGAATTATCTTGTGATAGATAATTCAGACAAGAGTATGGAAATAGACCTTGCTGATACAGTCATAAACCTTGAAAAATTCTCTATAAATACCATTTCAGCCTTTGAAATTGACCCAAATGATCCAATACCACTTTTTCATCCTGATCTTATCGATTGGGATTCTCCCAATAATCCATAACTTGATGTTTTCCATAATGATGATGCAATTATTAACTATCTTGGAATCAGAGATCATCTACCACCAAGGGATCATAAGTCAGGATTTTTGATAGAACTCAATGGCATGGCTTATTTTGGTGAGGGTGCCAATCCTTTCACTCATAAAAATGTTAAAATAATAAATAGATCTAATGGTGAAAACTACTTCGTGGCAGTGTTAGATCCTAAAAAAGTAAAAATAAAATATGTATCTGAGGGTGAAAACCTCTCTGAGGCACCTGAAGATGGAAGGATTGATGCTCTCCCCAATTATATGTATCGAGAAAAATATGCAATACTTATTGAACCAACATTGCCTCTCAACATTGGAACGAAGGAGTCCCCGTGTATTCTCAAAGTAGCAACATCCTTAACAGAATCCAAGAAAGAATTTTTTTCATAGTTTTTCAAAGAGAGACAAGTCAACTTTGCCTAGTCTTATGCTGATATGCCAACACTGGATCCTAATCTTATTATGCATCACTTGTCTATTGCACCAGGAATTAAACTAGTTAAGAAGAAACTCAAAAAGATGCATCCTCATATTGTACTTATGGTTGAAGTAGAACTGAAGAAGCTCCAAGATGTTGGATTCATTTGCACCATTGATTATGCTGAATGGATTTCCAATATTTTACCAGTATCCAAGCCAGACAAGTCTATCAGGATTTGTATAGATTTTCATGATCTCAACAAGGTTTGTCCTAAAGATGACTTCCCATTGCCTAATATTGATATCATAGTTAATTTGATGGCTGATCATGAGATGTTGTCTCTAATGGATGGTTTTTCTAGCTATAACCAGATAAAGATTGCACCTGAAGAGCAAGAGAAGAATTCTTTTACATGTCCTTGGGGAACTTACTGTTAGAATGTGATGCCTTTTGGGCTTAAGAATGCTGGTGCAACTTATTAGATGGCTATGACGACAATCTTTAATGCCATGATGCATACTATAATGGAAGATTATATTGATGATATTCTAGAAAAGTCTAAAAAAAAAGATGGTCATCTAAGAGTGTTGGATAGAATATTCATCTGGATGGAAAAGTATGAAATCAGACTAAATCCAAAAAAGTGTGCATTCGAGGTTACATTAGGTAAACTATTAGGGTATATTGTCTCAGCTAAAGGTATAGAGGTTGATCTGGAAAAAGTTAAGGCAATCATGGTGATGGATTCTCCTACAAATATCAGTCAATTACAATCTTTACAAGGATGTCTCCAATCAATCAGAAGATTTGTTTCACAACTAGCGGACATAAGTCATCCTTTTCAACACCTATTACATAAAGACATCTTATTCAAGTGGGATGATAAGTGTGAGGAAGCCTTCACTAAGATCAAGCAATATTTTGAAAATCCTCCTACTCTTATGTCACCGATTCTAGGCAAACCACTCTTTCTCTACACTTCAGCTATAGAAGTCTCACTAGGCGCTCTTCTAGCCCAACAAGATCAAGAAGGAAAAGAAAAAGATATATATTATATCAGTCACACCATTGTGGGATATGAACTAAACTATTCTCCAATTGAATGAGCATGTCTAGTAGTAGTCTTTGCTTCATAGAAATGGTGACATTATATGTTGTCTCATTCTATCAAGCTTGTTGTGAAGATCAATTTTTTGAAGTATCTTTTGAGCAAGACAAAATTAACAAGAATATTGGCTAAGTGGGCTATGTTACTTAGTGAATTTGAAATTGAGTACATGGATAGGAAGGCCATAAAAGGACAAGTCATTGCAGATCAATTAGTTGAGGAACCATTGATAGATGATCAACCTATACATATAGAATTTCTAGATGCACATATCCTGACATTATCTACACAAACATGGAAGCTATACTTTGATGGATCATATACTCAACATAGATCAAGAGATGGAGTGTTATTTGTTACACTGCAAGGATATACAATACCAAAATATTAAAATTACTCTTTCCTTGTAAAAATAATGTACTTGATTATGAAGCCTTGATGATTGGGTTAAAGATGGCTCTGCAATGGAAATTCAGTGAATTGAATGTCTATGGAGATTCTCAAATAATTATCAATCAAGTTAATAATGAACACAAGACTAAGGATGACAATTTGTTACCCTATAAATGTATGTTGGATGCCTTAAAGCAATATTTTTCAATCATCACCTTTGAGAAAATTCCAAGGCATGATAACAAAGCTGTAGATGCAATGGCTACAATTGCTTCACTATTTGATGCAGAGGATACAAAGGCCCATTTTGAGTTCTTAGTGGAATCTTTGACTTATCCCACATACGATGATCCTGATACAAGTATCATATGTCATATTTTTAAAAAAGATTCCTTGACTTATGGAAAGATATATTCCTATTTGAAAGACAATACCATTCCACCTGACCTATCTTGAAACAAAAAATGAACCTTTTTACGTGAAGCCTCCTATTATATCCTAATATCTGACACCCTATATCGATGAGGTCTTGATGGTACTCTCTTACAATGTCTTGTGGCCTACTATGGAGATAGATTCCTTTTAGTTTACTAGGAAATATAAGAAATGTCAAATACATGGGAATCTTATTCATGCACCAACACAACAAATCCATCCTTTTACAACCACATTGTTCAGTTAGTGGTGACTTGACCTTGTAGGTGTAATTCATCCTCCATCTTCCAATGGCCATAAATACATTATCACCACAACTAAGTATTTTACCAAGTGGATTGAATTTGTTCCATTGATCACTACCACTACTAAGTAAATATCCATGTTTATCCTTAATTATATCATTTGTCAATATGGTATACATGTGCATCTTATTACAGATCATGGGAAACAATTCCAAAATTAGGACATGGATGAACTATGTGAGAAATTCCACATCACACACCACTATTCCACCATTTATTATCCCCAGGGTAATGGCCAAGATGAGGTGTCTAATAAAACCATTATCAAGATCCTTTAAAAGACTGTCAATGATGATGGTTGTGACTGGCATGTCCAACTAAATCCTATCTTATGGTCTTATCAAACTTCCATCCGTACTCCCACTGGTGCCACACCTTATTCCCCTATTATGGTTCTGAAGCCATTTTTCCCCTCAAGGTCGAGTTACCTTCTCTTCATGTATCCCTAAAAGGTTTAATTCCAGATGAAGAGTATAGAGTTGCATGACTAACTGAATTGGAATTGATGGATGAATGCCATCAGAGAGCCTATGATCATTTGAAAGTCTATTAGCAAAGGATGTCTCATCATTACAATAGTAAAGTGAAATCCAGAGCCTTTCAGGTGGGTGATCTAGTCCTTTGTGAGAATCCCAAAAATCAGCAACATCGTGAGAAGAAGGGCATGTTTGAACCCAAATGGTTAGATCCTTTTGTGATTACAATAGTATATGGCTCCGGGGCTTATCCATTGTCTATGTCTGAGGGAGATCTCTTGGATGAGCCTCTTAACAGTATGCACCTCAAAAACTTCTATTTTTGAAATCCCAATGCAGGGGGTATGTATATAGATAAAAATTAAAAACACAAAAAAATTCATAAAACTCAAAAATATCAAAAAATCAAAAGAAAATTGGAATAAAAACATGTGGTGAATAGGCACCATTTGTGACAAGTTAGCTCCTCTCTCTATTAGGATTATTCTAGCATCTTGTCCCATTGTATATACCCATAATAAAATGACTAATCAGTCACCATTCCTGCCATGTATATATCATAATAAAATGGCCAGCTCATAGCATCCTATCAACTATATCTATCCATAATAAAACCCCACCATAGCTTGGTTTATTGTATTGGTCTTCATCCTAGTCTTGTTGTGTCCTTCTTCATCCATAATAAGTCAGTCCATCACCTAGCTGGGGGCTTGTCCTCGACCTAGTTTGGGAAGTGGATCTATGATAGTCACGACTCTTAGAGGACAGAATGGAGTATTTTCACCAAACAAGCAAACACAATCAAACATTCTTACAGAATAATATCTTCATCATGAATTGTAATCTATGATCAATCTTTCAAACATGACTACTCATTTGTGCATTTCAAATGGCTATACTTCAAACAAACTGATCAATACATCCAACACTATCTTTTGGCAAAGAAATGTATATTCATGGCAGGCATGTTAGAATGATTTATTGTAGACTATGCATTCATATATGGATTTCATTGTTATAATGTTTCCTATGCTATTTTGGGATATCTTTGACATGAGTTTAAAACTCCCATATGTCATTGATTATAATGGCCGAGATGGGGCATGATATTTTCTTTGATTTCTATTTGTGGGATATTTTCCAATAAAGTCACCGAAACAAGTAATTGGGGTGTCTTTGTGTAAGTGCCTTCATCATTTTCATAGTCATTAACAAATAAAATTCATGTTTTTATACAACTATTAATGGTGATATGCCACACATACCTCGAATCCAAATATTTATTCCCTGATGGAGGGGAGAATTTTCCTTGTCTATTATGCAAATGAAACTTAGGTCATCACGGTTTAATTATACCTTGATGCTTGTCAAGTTTTCTATATTAAACTCCATGCAAGAAGTGCTCAAGTCATCTTAGTCTAATTAGACCATGATACTTGCATTTCCTTGCAACATAACAAGCTCAATGATGATAATCAAATTCTAGTTATTATGAAGTTCTAAGATGTTTTGTGAAGTTGTGGAGATATTCATTTCATATTTCATTTTTCATTATACTTAGACAAATCATGTTGCATATCAGTGCTCCTTTTACAGGGATTTTTAGGTTATCTTGCTTATCAAGTCATCTATTTTCTTTTTCCATTCTTCTTATGTGGGGCACATTGTTATTTAAGTTGAGGACATTTGGGTAATAAACATACACATTTCACCTTGTATTTTAAAATTTCCATAGTCCATCTTTATTATCACACTTAATACTTTGCATAGTTTGTTATGTACATATCCTCATTTATTAACTTCTTAAGTTTTGATCATTTGTATAAAACCATTTGTATATTCATATGCATGTTTTTAATCATTTATATCATTTTTTATTATAGATCTCATCTCATCACATTTTATCTTCTTTTATCATATTAGAGTTTGTCCAACTCTTTTGTGGTTTGATAAGATATTTTTATGTCTGTCCTTTCATTCATTACCTACAATATGATTGATCATATCATTCATTTATTATCAATTACATGCATTTTTATTTGTTCCTTCATTATCCATTATTTATGTCCATCCATTTTCATTATCTTTGTTTATATCATTATATCATTGCATGAGCAACACATAACGTTAAATAACCAACCATTTAGGAAATGCATTTACATAAACATCATCATCACATGATAGATCATTAACCACTATGCATCCAAATGAAAGTAAACCATTTTTACATTAACAAAATATAGGTACTATGCATAATCAAACTAAATCATCACATCCTACATATGTCATTAAACACATGTATATATAATCATCAACACAAATCATCATAGAACATCATCAAGCATAAATAGTCCATCATATAAAATGTCCATAAAAATAAATAAAATATCCAAATGTCCAATGATATCTCATAAAATGATAATGTGTCCAAGTGTGTCCATCAATTCATAAGCATAATAAAAAATAATGGTACAATGGTGATCTAAATACAAAAAGTGTGTATACAACATAACTATGAGCCACTACCTCTAGATGCAGTCTATCATTGTCTACGTGCTGCATAAATGGTACTGATGCTGCTAGATCTCCTGAACCAGTGGGAGGTCTAGGAGGATGTGATGATACCCCTCCACTACTAGTAGATCCATGCCTCTACTGCACCAATATCATGATTGCATAGGAGCTATCTCTAAAACTCTCAATCCACTGATCTCTAGGCACAACCTATCTGTAGGAATCCTTCTAGTAGGTGATCTCCCTACCAGCGTGTACCATCAAACGTAAGCTATTTTCATGAGGTCCTAATGCCTCTATCATCTACAACTCATCCAATAAGGTCTTGATCTCCCCTAGTCGCTCTATGTCAATGTCTCTCTCATGTCTGATCACTACCATCTCACTCTCTACTCTCTCCACCCATTTCTCCAATCCTTGGACATGGTCTTCCTATACCTATGTCATTGCTAGTGTGACTAGCAATGCATCAATTTCTACATCCTCCTCCTATGCAGCATCCCTCTATAAGTAGGGATCCTAACCCCTAATGTCCATCTCTACCTCCTCATCCTATACACCCACATGAGGCATCTGCATATCCTATCCATCTATATTGAGAATTTTCTCATCTTGTATGTCATGTACCTATCCACCCTACACCAATCTCTCCTACCCAAGTACATCCTCCACATCACCTTGTCCTACCTATAATGCTACTTGTACCTATATAGCTGGATCAACCTGTATAGGTATAGCTGGTGGTATCTATAGTGGGGAAATTGCAAGCATCTATGCTGGTTGTTAGGAATAAGGTGTCTTAACCTTGGATAATTCCTATTCTTATTCTTTGTTTTGTAAAATGTATTTCTTGCAAATAATGTAATTAAGTGTGAGTGTACATGTCTAGTTGGCATGTTGATGTGTCGGCATCTTGAATTGTGTGTAAGGAGATCATGGCTGAAACGGTTATGACAGATTCCTATGACACATAAGAGCTATGTCTGGAAGTTTCAATGATGGGTGAAGACATGTGGCAACTGATAAAAGTTGAGTACTATACACTCTTCCCCAATCATCATTCTCAGAGAATGGTGAAACCCTAATACGACTATCTTTTGGAAGTTGCCCTAAAAAGGGAAGCACGAGATATAAGCATTTTTTAGGGTTGTGAAGATGGGTGAAGTTAGTGTATTGTTGGAACATTTTTCATGCTATCGCGATTTGTCTTCAAGAGTTGGAAATCTTCTAAAAGAACTTGCATTGCAAGTGTATTGTAAACTGTAATAGTTTTGATAAATACATTGTGTAGGTTTTGGAGTGCTCGGGTTTTTACCGAAAGGTTTTCCCTAGGGTAAATCTTTGTGTCATTCTCTATTTTTTGTATGCATTGTATATGGTTACAATATCACTGTTAAAGTAGTTAACAAATCTGAAATTGTAAGGATTTAAAAGAATTTGCACAATACTTTCCTTTAGAGATTAGTGTAGGAACCTATTTCTGCACTTGAGTTTCCTTACACTGGTGGCTATCATCGCACCTATCTTGTAGGGGGTGGCATCAACCCCCACAGTCACACACCTTTGCCTCTCATCTAAAGCCCAGGTCTATCACCTCTACCTCCATCGGGACCACCATCACCTCCATCACCACCATCACCTCTATCATCACCTCTACCCCTCCCTCGACCTCTCCTATCACGGCCTTGTCACCTATCTTGTCATCTATCTGAAGCATCCCTCTCTAGTGGCCTCTCTGCCAGGCTAGTCAATCTAGGGAATGGATGATCCCTAACCTATCTCTCATAGTCTACTGTCATCCCTAGGTCAATGACCCCTTGTCTCTTGGACCATGCTTGAAATGGTATATCTAAAAACTCTTGTCTCACTATCTCAAAGGACACCATTAGACCCTAGTCTCCTCTCTCTTGGTGGGTATGTGCAAACTTTGTCACCCCCTGAGGCATCCCCTGGATCCTACAAAACTATCATAGGACCCGGATAACCATCTACCTATCTATATTGTAGAGAGTCCTCCCTATCAACCATCAGAACTTGAAGTAATATCCAAGCTGACACTTGTCCTCCCATAGCTTGCACCCAAGGTAGTATCTCCAGGTCATAGAATCTATAGTATCAAATGTATACCACCAAAACTCTAGACATCCCATCTTATGCTAAGACTAGATAGATGCATATAGAAAGATATAAGGTTTTCTTATGCCTCACAATCTCATGGCTACTGGCCGTGTAACTGCAATATGCTCCCATTCCCATACATGGAGCAGAGGCATGCCAGCTAATAATGATGCACCCCCATGGTAGATAACCTAATTTAGATCATGATATAGATGTGATAGAAAGCACACTCCCCAAGAAAATAAGGTTTGGGCCTCATCCATCATCCTCTATAAGGTCCAACCCCAACCCACTATGAAACCATGTGATCTTCGGTCTAGACAAATGAAGCCTCCAATAGCCCCAGCCAAGACAATAGGGACTAGCTCATAAAATTCTACCAAATCCTCCCAATTGATCTCAAGCTCGTTAATATCGTCATCCCTGAAGATAGCCCTGCACTCAGCCAATCCACTATGCCAATCATACTGCACTAACTCTCCAGTAATGGGTAGCTGTAGGATGTGATATACATCCTCTAACATCACATTCATCTCTCTTGTAGGGACATGGAAGGTAATCATCTCTGAGTGCCATCTCTCAGCAAGTGCGGTCAACATGCTCAAATTTTCCTGAATCTCAGGCATGTAAATGATATGGTATAATCATGTCGCCCCAATCAGCAATCTGTTAGTATCTGACAGTGTCAGCCTCAAATTCTAAGTCATGAGATATCTCTCTTGCGACATCAAAGTGTCTGTAATATCCTCCTATCATAATCATCAAACTATCAAACTATCAGATTTCAATCAAACTTATTTATCTATCTATCATATCCTATCAATCACATACATGTTTATCACATGTACTAACAAATAATTCTATCTATTATCTATCGTCGGGAAAGTTAACTAGCGACCATGCTACGATGTTACCGATCTTGACACAAATTGATCAAAATACAATGCCGATAGATCATATCAGCTTATTGATATCAAGTTTCACCTAATTGACTTGTTGATTTTCTCAAATTCTATCATTTGACATAAATGCGTAGCATGAAAAAATGCTTGCACAGAACCCCTTGACATTTGTGTGAAAAACACATATGTGCAACTAACTGAAACATTTGTGCAACCAATTTTGACCAATACGTCGAAACTACATTTGTGCACATTTCCTAGACAAATGCACCACCAAAAAAAATCCTCTAGCACAAATGTGCAAGTAACCCCCATGTATGCGCAGAACTAGCAGTTTGCTATGCAAACATTACTAGTTGTTGCGCATACATGTGCTGCAACTACACATTTGTTCTTCACCTAAGAACACAAAATTTTCTATCCTAACCTATGGTTTAACGTATCCTAAACATGGTAAAAATCAAGTCAAATCATGTAGAAAATCACAAATTGACAAAGCAGGATGAATCACCTACAGGCTCTCCCAAATCAGGCGGCCTCTGGAAATGTCTGACATTCTCAAACCGGTGATCTGACAGTGGGAATGACATCATCTCAACTCTGCTCTTCTCTCTCTTAAGCTCCAATCTCCAAATGACACATGTGCACAATGACCCTATTGTGGACCCCTTGGCTCTATATATAGCATGTGGACCCATTTTGCTTGATGTGTGGACTCTACCTATTGACTTCTTTCCGATTCACACCGTTTTCACCCATATTTCTTTCATTTCTTTTCGTGAGATTGATTGTCAAATCAAATCAAATTAAATCAAATAAATACTTTTTGTCAAACAATCTCTCGAGGGGGCATGCATAGGTCGTTTGAGACATTGTCTAGGGCGGGGACAAAAAGCTTGAATCTTTCTAAATTTTTCTTTGAAACAATGTGAGCAGCACATTATTTCAAAGAGGAGCAAAATGTATACACTAAAAAGTGATTTCCTTAATTAATTAAATATTTATTATTCAATTAATATTGACTTGATGAATTAATCAAATATTTATTATTTAATTAATATTTTTTTCTTCTATTTATTAAATAAATTATTCAATTTATTTGATAAATTCACTATAGTTTATTCTCCTATCCTAAGTCTTCTAAATAGTCTTATTAAAGTGATTTAATCTATTACTCAATCACTAAAAATGACTAAGTCCCCTAGTCCACCTCATCCACTTAGTCACCTAACACATCACCTTAGCTAAGATAATTAATTATTATTAATTATTAATTATTCATTATCCTCACCCACACATGTCCTATTCCTACGGGGTATGTGGCCTCATAAGACTTGGTCTCATGACCACATGTCTTCTCCTACACTAAGTCAAGAAGCCAATCCTATTCCTATGGAGCTTCTCAAGCCACTTCAAAGAGTTCAAGGTGACTCATGGGACACTTGTACCAAGAGTCCTCATGAGGAAAAGGTCCTTCCTTATTTCTCTCATTGGTCTTTGTGAGACACTTGACATGTGTCTTTCCCTTCCACCTTCTTCTCTTCTATGCCAATGTAGGAGGAACATCCTCCCTATTCTTCCTCTCAAATTCCAACTACATCCCCCTTTCTCTCAACCCCTTCAACCAAGTCAATCATAGCCCTAGGATCTCCCACCTTTCAATCTCCATGCTTGGATTGTGCCACCTAGGCTTGAGCCCTCCAAAAATATATAAAAGGAGCCTCATTTCCCCTTTTTGAGATAATAGGCAATAGCAATTTCAAGCATTCTAGTATTCAAGCATACAAGCATTCAAGCATCCAAAATCATTTAGAAAATCAAGAATTTTCATACCATTTTATCCATTAGTTTGCATAATCAAGCTTAGGCCATTTTGCATACATTCACTCAAATCTCCACACCTTGGTGACATATTAGGCAAGGAGCTTCATTTGGAAATCTGAGAGCTCAACACATCCAAGAAATCAAGGCAATGAGGACAATGGAGACAAGCTACAATGGGTGATTGAACGTAACTTTTTTTTTAGTTCTTCATTTAATCATCTTGTAATCTTCATTGAGTAGCATTTAGATTGTTTTATTAACTTAGAATTGTTAATATTTCATTAGAATAATTTACATCTAAATTTGCATACAACTACCAAACCTCCTTCATATAACATCTCTTTGATTAGGATAAACTCATGTGTTATTCTTCTGAAAATCTCCAATCAAGGATTTTAAAGTGTCAACAACTATTTCCTCCTTTCCCAGTAGTCTACTAGAAAATGCCACTAACTCATTTCTATTTAGATCTTCCACTCTTTCATGCCTTCCCATGAGTCTCATTACAGACTTTCTACTTATTTTCAATGTTTTGGTTGTCTTTATAATGAGATGAGATTTATTGATTTGATTTCTTACTATTGTTGATGTAATTACACATCTTGTGACTTTATTATCTTCCATGAGTGATGTAGAACCCACTTTCTCATATGCAGTCATTAGATTCTTTACAATATTATTTTTACTTGACTCATCCATCATTGTTATCCCAAGAATCTTCATGATGAGCCTAAATTTTGGGTTTATCATCATTTCAACAAATAGTTGACATCTTCCTATTACATTTAATTCTTCAAAAAATAATCTATAGATATGGTTAGCATATCTTTGACAAGTATGCTTGGGAATCTTGTTAGGCATTTCTAGCAAAAATTAAGTATCAATATCAATCATATATTTTGTCTTTCTATAAAAAATTGTACGAGGTGTTCTCAACTCTTGAGTAGGATCAATTAGGAACATCAAAAACATTAGGGGTGAATTTCATACCTTCAACCAACGATGATGTGCCTTGACATTGAGCTATGAAAGATAGATCCTCATCAACTTGAGATGTTGTTGGTTTTCCTTCAACATGACACGATGGAGTGCATACACCTGTGGATTTAGACAATGATGTTCCTTCAACATGGTATGATGGAGTGCCTACTCCTTTGGATGTAGACATTGATATTCCTTCAACATAATATGATGGTGTGCCTCCAACATTGGATGATGGTGTCTCTTCAACTTGGGAACACATAGATGATGTGTTAGAATATTCACAATTCAATTATCTAGTTGAACACAATTATCTCATTCGTTCTCTTTTTCTTTCCAATTTTAATTCTCTCTTTCTTTCTATTGATTTTTCATGTTCCTCATCCAAAGTAAATTATTCTTCTATGGTATGCAATTTTTTTTATTCATGAAATAGTATCATTCTTTCCCTTTACTTCACCAAATTTCTTTCATACTATTCTGATGTTAGAGTCTTTTCTTTTTTCTTTGGCATGACTCTATTTCTACATGTGAATTCATTAAAATTTTAAAATTACAATTTAAATCTATTATAATATGTCAAATTATGTCGTTAACAAGTCCATATCATAATAATTATAAACAAAAAGACTCTTTGGTCACATTTCACATTTAAAAAATATAAAACTTACCTCAAATGATCAATTTTGTTGAAGAATGATTGACTTTCCCAATTCAAGGTAGATTATTAAACAAAAAGATGGTGAAAATTGATATAATTTGATTCTCTGTGACCTTCAACACCATGAAAAAAGAATATTTATCATAAAGAACATAGATATTAGATAGTATAGAGAATATGTGGGCCTCTTTCATGAGTATCGTGGCTTTTTAACATTTCTTTTTGTTTTTAATACCGTATACGCACTATTCAAGAACACACCTATTACAAAGGAAATAGGGTGACAAGAGAGAGAGAGGGGGGGGGTTTGACACATTAGAACCATAAAGTGTGTCCTAGGACCCCCCTTAGGACACATTACAACCCCTTAGGACATCTGTTATGGTTATAATGTGTCCTAATGGGTCGTAAGGGGTCCTAATAGGTCATAATACCACTTAGGACACATTAGGACCACTTACAACCCATTATGAACCCTTTCAACACATTATAACTGTAAAGTGCATCCTAAGGGATCATCGAAGCCCTTGGAACACATTACGACCCCTTACAATACACCTTCTGGTTCTAATGTATTGCAATGGATCATAATGGGTTTTAAGCAGTCCTAATAACCCTTAGGAACCATTAGAACTCTGTATGGCCCATTATGACCCATTTTGACACATTAGAACCATAACCTATTTCCTACGGGGGTCTTAGGACCACTTAGAACACATGATGACCCCTTAGAAAAAACTTTATTGTTCCAATGTGTGTTAATGGGTTATAATTGGTCGTAAGGGGTTCTAATACCCGTTAGGACCCATGGGGACCCCTTGAAACTTATTATGACCTCTTTCAACACATTAGAAACATTAATTATGTCTTAAGGGGTCCTAGGACCACTTAAGACATGTTATGACCCCTTAAGACACACTTTATGGTTCTAATGTATCCTAAGGGGTCATACTAGTTCCTAACGGGTCATAATACCCCTTAGGACCCATTTGGACCCCTTTTCAAAAGTTCATAATCATAAAGTGTGTTGTAAGGGGTCTAAGGACACCTTAGGACACATTACGACCACTTAGGACATAGTTTATGGTTATAATGTGTCTTGATGCATAATAATGGGTTGTAATGGGTACTAATACCCCTTAGGACCCATTCAAATCCCTTACAATGCATTATGATCCTTTTTAACATATTAGAACCACAAAGTGTGTCCTAAGGGGTCCTAGAACACCTTAGGAAATGTTACAACCCCTTAGGGCACACTTTATGGTTCTAGTGTGTCCTAATGAGTCATAAGGGGTCATAAGGGGTACTAATACCCCTTAGAACCCATTAGGATCCCTTACCATTCATTATGACCCCTTTCAACACATTAGAACCATAAAGTGTGTTTTAAGGAGTCATAGGACAACTTAGAACACATTATGACCCCTTAAGATACACTGTATGGTGGGTCATAATGGTTTGTACCAGGTCCTCATACCCCTTATCACCCATTATGACCCCTTATGACACATTACATGATACCTCTAGACTTATTAGAATGATAAAATGTTTCCTAAGGGTTTGTAGGACACCTTTAGACACATTACGACCCCTTACGACACACTTTATGGTTCTAATGTGTCCTAATGTATCATAATGGTTTGTAAGGGGTCCTAATACCCCTTAGGACCCCTTATGACCTATTATGATCTATTTTGACAAATTAGAATGTTAATGTTTGTCCTAAGGGGCCCTAGGATGACTTAGGACACATTGCGACCCTTTACGACACATTTTATGGTTCAAATGTATCCTAATGGGTCATAATGGGTTGTAAGGGGTCCTAATACCTCTTAGGACCAATTTGGGCCCCTTATTATATGACAGACTTTATGGTTCTAATATGTCCTAATAGGTCATAATGTGTTATAATAGGTTATAATCAGTCCTAATACCCCCAAGGACACATTAGGACCCCTTACAAATGATTGTGATCCCTTTAGACACATTATAACCTTAAAGTGTGTCCTAAGAGGTCATAGGAAGTCTTAGGAAGATGGTTCCAATGTGTGCTAATAGGTCATAATGGATTTCAAGAGATCCTAATACCCCTTAGGACTCATTAGGACCCCTTACAGCTCATTATGACCATTTTCAACACATTGGAATAATAAACTATGTCCTAAGGTATTCTATGAACCCTTAGAACATATTATGACCCCTTAGGACAAAATTTATGGTTCTAGTGTGTCCTAAGGGGTCATAATGGGTTTTAAGGGATCCTAGTACCCCTTAGGACCCACTAGGACATAAAACATTTCTTTACAATTCATTCACAATAGAAGGAAATTATGTAGTCATACACACACTGAGATAGGTGAGAACCTATCATAAATCATAAATCATAAATCATATCACAAAAATAACTTATATTATTATCCCAATTGTCGCATATATTCAGGTGCGTTATTTTCACTGCATACTATGCTCACCAAACTTCAAAATCATTAACTTTGTCCAGACAAAGCCAAAAATCAAGTTATCATAAAATAGGCTTTATTATATCCCATATAACATATCTTTATGCTTGTAGACCATTAAAATAAGTATTTCATGCTTGCTAACCAAAATAGTATGACTGCATTCTGAAATGTGTATCTCTACTTGGGCATTTTCCACTTAACTGATTACCAAAAAATTATTTTCACTCCAGGAGACCATCATAGAGGTTTTTGTTTCCAATAATGACGACATGGACACCTTTAATCACTTCACACTTTCCAACAAAAATAACACCCACAAATCTTTCTAAATGCATCCAATCACCCATACCTGAAAGTTATACAACATAAAAAAAATCATGCCACTAACGTAACTAGCCGATAAACTACAAACTCAATCTCCATGTGCAAACCAATTGATGAAGACCAAACACATATCTAGAAACTAATACTTCATCGGTAATGTCAAATATAAAAGATCAAAGACATAATGAGGCTAGCAACCAAAAAACATATAAATTTTAACCATGTAGTACCAAGGACCATCCATCAAAATATTAAATTCCTACAAAAAAATTATTCCAAGAAACATCTCTCTCATCCCATATCCACAAATCACCCATGTTATCCACATCCAAAAAATGAACCACTATGCCATCACCAAAAAAATAAAGTACAAGTGATAACACATGACCACAAAAGAGAGATCACTATATCCCCACCTAAGATATAAAACAATAGTGTTATGTGAACCTTAACATCCAAGAAGATAACTTCAACTAAAGAGAGGAATTTTAATTTAGAATGTTATTGTACAAGTATCTCTAAATGCCAACTATTCCAAGTATGATCTCCTTCACAACCACAAGAGAAAATCCACAAAAACATCTAAAATAGCTAAACCTTAAGAGATCAAACATGACATAATATCAAGTATAGATACATAGATGTAACCTTATCAAATACGATCAAACTACTTCATTTTATATTTTAGGAAATCATCCCACTATCATCTTCTATTATCATCATACCTTAAAAATATACATCAAGAAACTAACCATTCTATCCATCCCTGATGCAGGGCCCTCTATAGGTCATAATCTCATACAGAAACTTCCGGAGGTCATAACTTTTACCTCAGCTCTGGGTTTTTGCTAAAATTTTTTGGATGTGTGCCTCAGGTGGTGGCATTTGTCTTGCCAATGATCTCAGATTGATTGGGGCCCATTTTAGCACATTTTTGGGAGCTGAAAGTTTCATCTTGGGCTTCGAAATCAGCTTTTAGTGTTTTTTCTCTAGTTTTTATAAAGTTCTATTTTGTAATAAATTTGAGTTTATCTTATCAAATCTCAGATATTAGTTCGCAATTCATTCTAACTTAGTCGAGGGCATGTTTAGGGAAAATCTCAGCTTTTTAGGGGTTGTTTCGAAAATTACCAAAAGTGGCAAAAAACACCTGTGGAAAAAAATTGCCAAAAAGGGTAATTTTTGGATTTCTTATTTTTTCTAGTTTTTTGGTTACTTAAGAGTTTGCAGCAAATTGTAGAGATGGTTAGTGATGAATAAGAAATATTGAAGTACTCAAATTTGTATAATTTGTCTTGTGATCGATTTTATTGTTAACAGAGTGTGTTGTGCTACATCATTTGGTATCAGAGCAGGAAGATGGCTGGGAGAGGAAGAGGAAGAGGAAGAGGAGGTGTAACACCAATGCAAAGATTGATGTTGGATATGTAGAGACAGATTGAATGACTCAGTGAATGAATGGATAATCAAGGGATACAAGGAGGGAATGAATCTGATGAAGAGGGAAACCAAAGAGTTGCTGACCAAAATGAAGAATATATAGGAGAAAGGTTGGAAGAAATGAGCTATGAAGATAGAGGTCTCAGGGCATTGGAAGGAAGGAGTGAATCGATCAAGGTTGACGTTTCAAACTACACTGATAGTCTTAAGCTAGAATAATTAATAGACTGGCTAAACGAGATGGGAAATTTTTTTGAATGGAAGCCTATGATAGAAGAAAAGAAGATGAAGTTCGCATGCACAAAACTAAAAGGACATGCAATGATATGGTGGGATCATCTCCAAAAGGAGCGAACCAAAAAAGGAAAGGAAAAGATTAAGACATGGAGCAAGATGGAGAAAAAGCTCAAAGAAAAATTCTTACCCATGGATTATTCACAAACCCTCTTTCGTAGGTTCCAGAATTTGAAACAGAACTTGTCTTCAGTGCAAGACTATACAAATGAATTCTACAAGCTATCCATGCACATAGAGCATCAAGAAAATAATGAGCAGATGGCTGCTAGATATATGAATGGCCTAAAATTCTCCATCCAAGATGAGTTGAGCATGCATCGTGTCAACAGTATGGAAGAAGCCTACCAATTAGCCCTGAAGGCTGAAGAAAAGCAGAAGAAGCAATATATCCAGAGGAATAGAGGTGGTTGAAGGGGAACCTCAACTCCATTTCGAGGAGGTTCTAATAATGGTTGGGGAGATCCTTTTCAAGGATTAAAAAAAAATATAGACACTAGGCAAGATCCTCCAAATCAAGAAAGAGGAAGGGGGTTCCAAAGAGGACGAGGTTATGGAAGTGGAAGAGGCTGGGAAAATCAGAGAAGGCCTTTCACTTGTTTTAGGTGTGGAGAAGAAGGACACGGAGCCTTTGAATGTTCCAATTATAACACACCAGAAAGAAATCAAGGAGGACAACCTAGAGTGAACCTGGTTCAGCCAAAATTCATAGAAGCGGGAACAAAGCAAGAAGTCCTACCAGACGTGGGAGAAACTCTCATGATGAGGAGATCAATGATCATTCCAGAGAAGGAAGAAGTCCCTGCAAAGAGCTCTGATGAATCGTGGCTTCGAACCAACATCTTCCAAATTAGATGCACCTCAAGTGGAAAGGTATGCCAAGTTATTGTTGATGGGGGTAGTTGTGAGAATATGGTAGCTAAGGAAATGGTAGAGAAATTAAATCTACAATGTGAGAAACATCCTCATCCTTACCGTATTGCATGGTTTAAGAAAGGAAATGAGGTTACTATTGATAAAAGATGTTTGGTTAGGTTTACTATAGGAAAAATCTATAAGGATGAGATATGGTGTTATGTTATTCCTATGGATGCTTGTCATATTTTGTTGGGAAGGCCATGGCAGTATGATAGGAAGATCATGCATGATGGAGAGAAAAATGCATATACCTTCTGGAAGGATGGCTCTAAAGTGACTCTCTTGCCACTTAAGGATGAAAGGAAGAATGAGACCATGTTGTCTACAAAGGATGTTGTCAAAGAAATGAAGGTGACATGTTGCTGCTATGCATTGGTAGTAAAAAGGGGAGAAGAACACGAAGACATAATACCACATGACGCAGTAAAGATACTAGAAGAATTTGCTAATGTTATTCCAAACGAGCTACCTAACTATCTCCCACCAAAAAGGGATATACAACACCATATTGATCTGATTCCTAGAGCACCTCTTCCTAATCAAGCAGCTTATCGACTGAACCCAACACAACATGCAGATCTCAACAAACAAGTAATAGAATTGGTTGAGAAAGGCCTAGTTAGAGAAAGCATGAGTCCATGTGCTGTGCTGGCATTATTGACCCCAAAGAAGGATGGAACATGGAGGATGTGCACTGACAGTAGAGAAATTAATAAGATTACTATCAAGTATCAATTTCCTATTCCTCGTATAGAGGATATGATGGATGAATTAGCAGGGGCCAAATACTTCAGCAAGATTGATCTACGAAGTGGATACCACCAGATTCGAATTCATGAAGGAGATGAGTGGAAGACAACTTTTAAGACCAGGGATGGCTTGTATGAATGGATGGTTATGCCATTTGGGCTTTCTAATGCACCAAGTACATTCATGAGATTGATGAATAGTGTCTTACGACCCTACATTGGTAAGTTTGTTGTAGTTTATTTTGATGATATCCTAATTTATAGAAAAAACAAAGGAGACCACCTAGAACACTTAAGGACCATCCTAAGTGTACTGAGGAAAGAGAAGCTTTGAGAAAATTTAAAGAAGTGCAGATTCATGCAAAATAGTTTGACTTTTTTGGGCTTTTTCATTGGTGAAGATGGTGTTTAGATGGACCCAAAAAAGATCAAGGCAATACTAGAATGGCCTAGTCCATCCAGCATAGTAGGGGTAAGGAGTTTTCACAGATTGGAAACCTTCTATAAAAAGTTCATTCAGAATTTTAGCAGTATTGTAGCACCCATCACAAATTGTATGAAAGGAAGGGAATTCACATGGACAACAGATGTTGAATAGAGTTTCCAATTCTTGAAGAAAAAGGTAATTGAAGCTCCTATATTGGCACTTCCAAATTTTGATAAAGTATTTGAAGTAGAGTGTGATGCTTCCCATGTTGGGATAGGTGCTGTTCTTAGCCAGACAGGTAAACCAATAGCCTTTTTCAATGAAAAGTTAAATGATGCAAGGAAGAACTATTCTACCTATGATTTAGAATTTTATGCTATTGTTCAAGCCTTAAGGCTTTGGTGGCATTATTTGGTCCCACAAGAATTTGTACTGTCTACAAATCACTTGGCCCTGAAGTATGTGAACACACAAAAGAAATTGAATAGTAGGCATGCTAAATGGCTGTCTTTCTTGAAAGGGTATATTTTTGTTTTGACGCATAAGTCTGGAAAGAAGAACTAGGTTGTTGATGCCCTAAGTCAGCGTGTTACACTCATAACTACAATGGAATTAGAGGTCATTGGTTTTGATGCTATTAAATTTTTGTATGAGGCTGATGATGATTTTTGGGAAATTATAGAGAAGATTAAAGAACCAGGAACTAATCTTTTGGATCACATGAGAGGAGAATACTTTATATAGGATGGTTACCTCTTTAAAGGGAAACAAATTTGTATACCAGCTAGTTCCATGAGGGAAAATATTATTTAGGAATTTCATAGTGGTGGTTTGGCTAGTCATTTTGGGAAGGAAAAGATAATAGCCTTGGTTGAAGACAAGTACTACTGGCCCAAACTGAAAAGGGACATTACCAAGTACGTGGCAAGGTGCAAAATCTGTCAAGTGGCTAAAGGTCACTCCCAAAACATAGGATTGTATACACCTCTACCTGTACCCCTCGAGCCATGGATAGATGTGAGTATGGATTTTGTATTGGGGCTTCCCCACACCCAACGAGGTACAGATTCTATCTTTTTAGTTGTTGATAGATTCTCTAAGATGGCTCATTTTATTGCTTGTAAAAAACCTAATGATGCCACAAGGATAGCCAACTTATTTTTCTCAGAAGTTGTTAGACTCCGTGGCATTCCGAAGACTATCACTTCTAACAAGGATACTAAGTTTTTGAGTCATTTCTGGAGGACCTTATGGAAGAAGATGGGAACATAGTTGCAGTTCAGCAGTGCCTATCATCCCCAAACTGATGGGCAAATTGAGGTAGTCAATCGGAGTTTGGGAAACCTGTTACGGTGTATTGTTGGTGAAAAGCCCAAGTAGTGGGACTTAGCATTGCCTCAAGAAGAGTTTTCTTACAATAGTTCTGTTAACAGATCAACTGGCAAATCTCCTTTTCAGATCATATATGGTAAGAATCCTCAGGGTGTTTTGGACCTTGTACAACTCCCTGTGCAAGATAGAATTAGCGATGATGGGGAAGCATTTGTTGAACACCTTCAACAACTTCAACATGATGTTAGGAGTAAATTACAAGATAGCAATGACCGATATAAGGCTGCTGCAGATGCCACTAGAAGGAGACAGGTATTTAATGCAAGTGATTTGGTGATGGTATACTTGAGGCGTGAGTGATTTCCCACTGGCACATATCATAAGTTGAAATACAAAAAGATAGGTCCTTGCCAAATTTTGAAGAAGATAAATGATAATGCTTATGAGGTTTGTCTACTAGATGATCTAGATATTTCTCATGTCTTTAATGTTTTTGATTTATATGCATTTCATGGAGAAGTACCTTAGCCAGCCAGTACAGATGAGGTGGATTGGCATCACCACCTTCCAAGAAAAAAGAAGGAAATGATTGCCCACATTTTGGACAAATAGTCTACAGTCACTCGGAATGGTCATTATAATAGGTACTTGATTCAGTGGGAGGGATTACCAGCAATAGATAGCACCTAAATCTCAGAATGGGAAGTGATGAAGTTGGACCCTGGAAAGTTACAACAGTTCACAAAAAACCACTTGCAGGAGCTGTGTTCCTTTAAAGAAGGGGAGAATGATGTAGGGCCCTCTACAGGTCATAATCTCATACAGAAACTTCCGGAGGTCATAACTTTTGACTCGGGTCTGGGTTTTTGCTATGATTTTTTAGGTGCATGCCTCAGATGGTGGCATTTGTTTTTCCAATGGATCTCAGATCAATTGGGGCCCATTTTAGCACATTTTTGGGAGCTAAAAGTTTCATCTTAGGCTTTGAAATTAGCTTTTAGTGTTTTTTCTCTAGCTTTTAGAATGTTCTATTTTGTAATAAATTTGAGTTTATGTTATCAAATCTCGGATATTAGTTGGCAATTCATTCTAACTTAGTTGAGGGCATGTTTAGGGAAAATCTCAACTTTTTAGGGGTTGTTTCAAAAATTACCAAAAATGGCAAAAAACTGCCAAAAAGGGTAATTTTTGAATTTCTTGTTTTTTCTAGTTTTTTTATTGCTTAAGAGTTTGCAGCAAATTGTAGAGATAGTTAGTGATGAATGAGAAATATTGAAGTACTCAAATCTATGTAATTTGTCTTGTGATCGATTTTATTATTAACAGAGTGTGTTGTGCTACATCAATCCCTAACAAGGAATCCTCTAGAACCATCTAGTTGTAACTCGAGATCTACGAATATGAAAGAAAAAATTAAATCACCTAAGAGTAATAATGAGAAATACCTCTTAATTAATAAACCACTAAGTAGACGAATAGTGGGGAATGATAATGCTCATCCAAGATATGCAATTCATCATGACTTATCTAACAACAATCTCCTCATGGGTCTTTGTAAATAACTCTTATCCAACTATGGTGCAGTGTCCTCAGAATTCCAACTAAAATCTCATCAAGAGTAACCATATCAATTGCATGTCACTCATCTTAGGATAACTCCAGCCTCACCTAAGTCTCATGTATCTATGAATTTGAATAAAGATTAATTCATGATAAACTATAAATGCATCTCTGCACTCTCATGAATCTTCTCAAGCATATGAACAATACACTTAGTACAAAGAGAACTCACTAGACCACTATCAAAGCTACAATGAATTGAATCAAGAACCAACCATTCAACATCAAGATCTAACCATCATCTCCTAGGAGATCACATGCTCCATGAGAACATGCCATGGTCTCAAGAGAAATATATTATGCCAAAAACATAATGTGAAATCAAGAGTGTACAATGGCATAAGAAAAAAATACTCAAAACCAACATCACCTATCAAAAACCATCAACACATAAACCAAATATTCTGAGATTCCTCCATGGCTCTAAGAAGTTACACATCCTCAAATAGTGTACACACAAATGAAACGAACCATTTTGCAACAATAAGATCTAAGAGTCCCTCTAAATCATCTATATAACTAAAGATGATCAACCATCACCATGTGATGAATACACAATCACTGCTAAATCTCCCACTTAATTTTGATGTTGTGCTCTCCAAGAACATGATACACCATCTCACAAATTTGGAACTCATATAGGTCCATAGACATATAAGTGTACCGCTAATCACACTAAATGAAACTAAGATCTCCAAAGCAAGAAAATACACCATGCTATAGGACTACATAACCAACTATCCAGGTACTCACTCATCATCCATCCTCACATCCCAAAGTAACTACACCATTTTATAAGTGACTTGAAAGAAGGTCATCTAAAAATCATGCATCAACACTAAATTAAATATCATGGATATAGACAATCCACATCCAAGTTATCTCATTTCAATCAAATGGATGGCCTACCCACCTAACTACATAACTCATAGATCATGAAACAAGAAAACCCACTATCATATTAGTAACATGTAGAATAAAATCTTAAAGAGAATAATCATGTAGAAAACATGACTCAACCACCAAAGAAAACATAAATCCAATTTTCCAATCAACTTCACAACAAGAACCATAGTACATGAATCCATCAAACATCACCATGTGAATTTTGAGTTACTAATCATGTACCAACATACCCATGTAGATAAAAAAATCACACCTCCTCTCACCAATATCAAAGCATGCATGTATAGCTACAACTATCCCATCCAAAGTCACCCCCAAAAAACTAGTTTTTAGAAAATAGATCTTCAATAAATCCATAAACTTACAAGCTTTTTCCATGACCATGTAAAAACTACACAGCCATTGAGCTCAAAAAAAGCCGTGCACATCCATACCCACTTCACATCTAAAAGACTCAATAGTCTAAAAAAGTGCCAAATAACTTAACCTGGAATAATTGATTGGCATAGATGAGTATCACCATAGATTTTTAATGAAAATATATAATGCCCTCAAATCAAAGAAACATGAATCCAATACATGCAAGTAAAATTACCCATGAGGAAAAAGTGGTACAAGAAGTCTAACCCCACTTGTAGACCAACTCGACAACCACCATCAGTACATTCATCTAAGCGAGATAGGTTATTATAGAAACTTCTTAATCATTTGATGATCAACTCCATACCATCCATGCATTCAAGATAAATAAATAAATACTTTCCAATACCCATGCAACAAGTATTATTCCAATAACAACTAGGATCTATAGATCAATGTCATTTTAACAAGACCATCTTCATCATCTCTATCTTCACCATCCCTCAAAATATTTTTTGTCTCATGAAAAACTAAATTAACTGCAATACTTCCACTCATCAAAGGATTGATCATCAACCAATTCCTTCAAAAAAAAAAATTAGGATAGATCAAAGCTAAGAAATCTTAATAGAAGAAATACCCAAAAATAGAAACACTATGAATCCAAACATGGAAGTACGATACAAATCACTAAACTAAGCTCTGATAGAAATTTTAGGGAAATGAGGGAATCCTAGGAATCCATATGAGATTAGTATGCACATCTAGTATCTAATAATTTCTTCAATAGCTTCCAAGAAACTAATAAAAGCACATACTACCAGCCATAAAAGAGAAATAGACATAGCTTATTTCCCATAATTAAAACTTTCAAGGAATGTGATTGCAATTTATAAATCTAAGAAATTTTAGCAATATGACTCGATATATAAATCTAATACTCTAGAATAGTGAAACTAGAATAATGAAATAGAATAGAAAAATGCATATATGCACAAAAAAAACCATTTTGAGTAAAAAACCCCCATACTCCAAAACATCAAGTCAATGTATTATTCAACAAGTTACAATACATTTTCATGCTTTAATCCTTTATATAAAGAATCACTTCTTATTTCATCTTGGAGAATATCCGGTAGCATAATCCATGAGAAATGAACTTGTCTCTTCTCTTTAGATAGCAACTTCCAATACAACAACACCTATCTCATCTGTAATGATCATATATCCAAATATAATGTAAAGTACAATGTAGAAATTACCATGACAAAAAATAGACACCTTCCTTACCTTACACCACTTGTAAAAAATAACTCCATAATAAATGTCAAATGCTAAAATACGACTCCAAAATAGAAATATATGACAATATCTTTCCTAAACTAAGGGCCTGTTTTGCTGGTGGAATTGACCTCGAATTGGAAAATGGGAATTGGTTTCCCTTCTCAAAATTGAATTCTCAATTCCAATTCCATGCCTCAATTCTAATTCTAGGCTCTGAGGTGGATTGGTAGAATGCTCATTTTGGACCAAAATTAGAATTGGCCTATACCAATTCACCAATTCCCATTTTCCAATTCCAAGTCAATTCCAGCAACCAAATAGACCGTAAGGATCTTCTAAGTAGGTGTCAACTTCCTAGAAAATAAGAAATATGACATCTCATCCCCTACCTATCATGTAGGATGCCACCTCACCAAGAAGTCCCACAAAGTAAATGACAACTTAAGATAAGTTAATTAATTTAATCATTCAACACATTAAAAAACCTTAATTCCAACAGAAATTACTCAATTTCAACAATATAAATATTTAAGAATTATCTAGAACATATTTACACCAAAGGCGTTTAATACCTGAAAAGGGTCTAGCTAATTATTTCATCTAACAATAAAAACTCCTGCAAAGGAATGGACGATGATAGAATCAATCTTGTCCGTTGTTTTCATTCCCAATAAAGTAGAGTTCTATACAATTGTGCTTCTAACGTAGACTCTATTATTGTGATGACTGGTTTTGGGTTACACGTTTCAGTGGCAGTGGCTGTGACAAGGACCTGATCTTGGTTCCTCCTCGTCTTCCAAAACAATTACATCATCAACACTATATGGATCGATTTCATTTATTAAGTCCGTTCTAGTTCCTCTTTCACCGAAATTACAGCAGTCCGTGACGAGAGAAGCCAACTCTACTTGAGCGGTTGCCAGTTGTGATTGGAGATGTAATACTTTCTTCTGCAATCGAAAAATGGCACCCGTGCAACCGTAGATTGGATCATTCAGTCTCGCACTTCCTTCGTATACAAAGCTTGTTATAGCATCTGCTCTCTTATCAGCTAGAATATCCTGCAATACCAAAACAAGAAGAAAAGGTAAATTGAATTCAATATATTCATTGTTCAATTAAACTACTGCTAATGCTCATTTTGAAGTAGTGCAAATACTCACATTTCTGTTAAATCCGAGGAATTGATAATATTTAGAAAAAAATTCTGAGAGATATTTGATTCATATTATACTTGCAGGATTTTCTTAATGTTGCTTGTTCCAAATAATCTGTGTACAACTAAGAATTTGTATGGATCGCTTGATGGTAAATAAGGAGCTAGTATGCATTAATCTCCACATTTTCTTCGCCGAATCTTACAAGCGGCACAAGGGCTAATAATACAAGACGTGTCTTCTGATCTCTAGTCCAACTGAATTAGGTCTGCAGCAGGAATGCAACTTTATAGAGCTGTGATAGTAAAGTTAGCAGATGAAAGAAGTAACTGATAATTAATCTAAGCTAAGGAGATGAGTTAGGGTTGAGGCATAAATTGATGGAATATATGGTTGATATTTTCAAATGTCGAAAGCCAGCAAGTTACAGTGGTACAATGGACATGTTTTTCAAACCAGCACGTGGCTGTGTCATACACAATGTGGCAGTGGCTTTGACATGGACCTGAACCCAACTTTTTCAATTCTTCGCCAAACTTCAACATAACATAGTAAGAGCTTTTACCTTTTAGCGAAAAATCTAGTACTTTCTTTCAATTGTATGGTTATTTTCAGTTTTTTATCTTTTGCTTTATTTCTAATAATCTAAGACTTTTTAAGGATTTGTAGGAATAAGAGATTATAGGAGGTCGATTGATGAAGGGTGCTCCCCTTAATACCACAAACACATAACAGAAATAGAGAAACAACAATAACAATATGTAAGAACAGAAAATTGGCTTTTTATTATCTCCACAAATGTGGAATTACAAATTTTCAGAATTACAATATGCAAAGCCACATGGACATTCCCTTACAATATTCTAAAGGACAAAGCCTCGAATCAATACCCAGATCTACTACCCAGAACTGTCTTAGACAACACTACGAGTCTTCTTTATATAGGCATTTTCCACCGCCCGAGAAGGTTCCAGAAATTTAGCCCTAAGGGCTGACCAAATTTAAAATTATTTTATTTTTCAATTTATTACATCAAAATCAGTTCAAAATAACTTTTGAAACCTAAATAGAAATTTTGAAAGAAAATTATTTTTTACCATTTCAGGTGGCCCGACTTCCGAAGACCATAAGTCATCACCAGTTGACCTAATTGACTATTATAACCTCATTTCAAAAATGTCACGAAGCGCCTTATAAGCTTGACCCGCACAAGTGCTCATCACCCAAATTTTTGACCTCATCTGAGGCCTCTAAAGCCTTCAAAATTGAGTTCAAAGTTTTTGTACCCTGCTGTCAATACCGAAAATCTTCAATATCTTCAAAACTAGACTTAATCTAGTCATGAAACTTTGTTGGCAGGCTGATATGACTGAGATGAACCTCCACATGTAAAATTAGAACATTCCGAGATTGTAAGAACAACTTACTAAAAATAGAAAGTTTCCATAAATAGCAGCTCTACATAAGATAGCCCTTATTGAATACAAAAATAGAAATATTTTTGGATGATGCAAGATTGCTCTTATACCTAGGATGCTCCTGTATCAGACACTCAGGGTAATTTGAGAAGTGACCCTATCACAACTCAAGTGTGCAGAGGAAAACTAAGACGGTTAACCTCTTCTTTTGTTAGCCATGATGAATCTTCAACAGGACGTCCTTTCCATTTGATCAAATACTCTTCATATGTCTTGTTCCTTGTGTTTCTGCCAACATGACTATCTAGTATGTCTTCAATCTCTTTGATATCTGAACTGGTTGCTAGAATACTCCATTGTGTTGTTGTAACCTCATCTTCAACACCTCCTTCATGATACTCTATCAAATCCAAAATGTTAAACACTGGTGAAATATTCAACTCAGTAGGCAATTCTACCTCATGCATTTCCTGAATCATGCTTCTTCAGTATCTTACATGGCCCAAACTTCTTCATTTTCAACTTGTTATATGTACCAACCGGAAATCACTCCTTCCGCAAATGAACCATGACTTCATTTCCAACCTGAAATTCCTTATGCCTCCTTTTCTCATCTACCTTAGCCTTATACTACGCATTCATCTTGGTAATGTGCTTCCTCACCTCCTCATGGATGTTCTTCAAATGTTCTGCAAAATCTTCAGCTTTAGCACTACTTATTTCTCCTTTATCTATCTTTCTCAACTCAGATGCATTTCTGGGACTACTCCCATGTACAATCTGGAGTGGTGATTTACCAGTGCTCATGTTGACAAAATTATTATATGTGAATTCCACCTGTGGTAAAATCAAATCCCATCTTATTGGCTTATCTCCAACCAAACATCTTAGAAAATTTCTCAAACTCCTATTCACCACCTCTATCTGTCCATCAGTTTGTGGATGATGTGATGAACTGAACTTCAAATCTATCTTCAACTTCTTCCACAATGTACGCCAGAAATATCCAACGAACTTAGTGTCTTTATCTAAAACTATGATCTTTGGAAAACCATGTAGTCTCATTATTTCTCTGAAAAATAATTCTGCTATATGAATGGCTTCATTAGTCTTTTTGCAAAAAATGAAATGTGTCATCTTTGAAATTTTGTCAACTACTACAAAAATTGAATTATGTCCCCACTGTGTCCTTGGTAAACCAAGAACAAAGTCCATACTAATATCCTCCCAAGGCTTCTCTAGTATAAGTAATGGCTGATACAACCCTATATAATGATTCACTCCTTTCGCCATCTGACATACTCTGCAACTCTGTACAAACTTCTTGACATCTTGCTACAACTATGGCCAATAATAATCTTCACTAACCAAAGTAAGGGTTTTATGTCGACCAAAATGTCCAGCCAATCTTTTGCTATGCTTATCCTTGATGAGATTCTCCCTCATAGAACTTTGTGGAATGCACAACTAACTCCCTCTGAATAGCATATCATCTTGGATGATAAAATCTAGTCATTTCATCCTATCTAGAGTAACAGGTTCTTTATAAGCTTTCCAAGCTTCACCAAAATCAAGATCCTCTGGATACAAATTCTTGAGTTCCCTGAACCCAACCACCTCAATCTGCATCTCTATCAACAATAGTTTGCCTTCTGCTAAGCACATTTGCAACCCTATTAGACTTTCCACTTCTGTGTTTCAAAACAAATGTATAACTCTGCAAAAACTCGACCCATTTCAAATGTCTTTGATTCAACTTTCTTTGACTATTCAAATATTGCAAAGCTTGATGATCAGTATACAAAATAAACTCCTTAGGAAGCAGATAGTGTCTCCACTTCTTCAATGCCTGAACTATAGCATAAAATTCTTGATCATAAACATAATATTTTTTCTTGGCATCACTTAACTTCTCACTGAAAGAAGCAACAGGTTTACCTTCTTGGCTCATAACAGCTCCTATTGTAGTACCACTAGCATCATAGTCTACTTAAAACACCTTATTAAAATCTGGAAGTGCTAAAATAGGTTGTTCTGTAACTTTTTATTTTAACAATTGAAAACTCTTTTCTACCCCATTAGTCCACTTAAACTCTTTTCTATCCCCTCTCATTGTTTCAGTCAAGGGACCACAAATACTACTAAAATTTATGATAAACTTTCTGTAAAAACTAGCTAGACCATGAAAAGATCTTACCTCGGTAGCACTACTTGGAGTAGGCCATTCAAGGATAGCCTGTACCTTCTCTGGGTCCATTTTTAGACCTTCTGTTGAAACTACAAATCTCAAATACACTAATTTTTTCTTCACAAAACTGCACTTCTTCAAATTAATCAACAATTTATCATCTCTCAGCTTCTCAAACACCATACGAATATGAATCATATGCTCTTCCAATATCTTACTAAAGATCAAAATATCATCTAGGTACACAGTGACAAACTTACCCAAAAATTCTTTTAAAACCTCGTTCATGAGCTGCAAGAAAGTGCTCGGTGCATTGGCTAGCCCAAAAGGCATGACTAACCACTCATATAGTCCTTCCTTTGTCTTGAAGGCAGTCTTCCCTTCATCTCCTTCTCTGATCCGAATCTAGTGATATCCACTCTTCAGATCTATCTTTGAAAAATACATAGCTCCACTCAAACAATCCATAATATCATCCATTCGTGGCAATAAAAACTTATACTTGATTATGATCTTGTTTATTGCTCTGGAATCTGTACAAATCCTCCATTCTTCATTCTTTTTTGGTGCTAATACCACTGGTATAGCACAGGGACTCAAACTCTCTCGAATCAACCCCTTCTGCAATAACTCTTGTACTTGTTTGTTCAACTCTTCACTTTTTGCTGGTGTCATTCTGTGTGCTACCTTATTTGAAAAACTAGCTCGTGAAATCAAATCCATCTGATGACTGATCTTCTTTACCGGTGGTAATCCATCAAGTACATTATCAAATACAATATCCTAAAACTCATTAACAAATTTGCAACCTCTACAAGTACATCCTCTACTTCTTCTTTACTAGCTTTTGAAATTAAAGAAAAACACACATGCTCATGCCTCATACCATCTAAGAATTTTCTTCCATCAACAAATGTTATTTTTGCATTACCATATACCTTTTCTTTGGTCTCCTTCAATGGTTTTAGCTTATGTCGCACTCCATCCTTTGTCAGGGAATAGGTATTCGCATGACCATCGTGTACAACACATATGTCAAATTGTCACGGTCTACCCAACAACATATGACATGCATCCATAGATATGATATCACATAGTACCTCATCTTGGTACCTGCCGATCTTGAACTTTACTAGGCAATGTTCACTGACCATGACCTTATGGTCATCCTGCACCCAAGCAATCTGATATGGATGTGGGTGTTTCTGCCTCTTGAGCTTCAACTTTGTCACCATCTCTTCTGACACTAAATTGTTAGTGCTTCCACTATCGATAATCACATCACAACATTTACCCTCACACTTGCATCTAGTGCGAAATAGGCTCTTTTTTTGTTCAGGTTCATTCTCACCACTCAGCAGGACTCTTCTGTTAATCAATGTTTCTCCTCTTTCAGCATCTTCTGAATTTGATGATCTGGCATCTTCATCTACATGTGCAACTCTGGCTTGGCCTTCATTCCTCCTATCTATCCTTCCTTAGCATTGAGGACATTCAAATGCCCTATGACCTTCTCCATAGTGAAAACATGTTCCACGAAAGCCTCCTCTTCTTGAACCTTGTCCTCTTCCTCTTCCTCTCTAATCTCTATTATTCTAATTTTAGAAATTATTGAAATTGTTTCCTCTTTGATTTTGATTACTACTGGCCTCGTCCTTCTTTTTCGGATCTTCATTTCGGCCTCCATATTACCGTCCACTAGATCATCCACCACGACCTCTTCCATTTTGTCTGCTCTCGAACTTCTTGTTCAGCTTTTCCTCTATTTTTACAGCAAACTGGTACGCCTCTTCAATACTGTTCATTCGAACTAGATTTAGCTCCTCTTGAATGCTGGGCCTCAACCCATTAAGGTAACAAGCAACTTTCTCCTTATCAGCTTCTGCATGGCCTATTTTGATGGGGATTCAATAGAACTCTTCTATATACTCCTGAACAGATCATCCCGCTTGCTTCAAACTTTGCATTTTCTTCAGTAGGTCAAGCTCATAATCAACAGGGATGAACTGTCACTTCAATTTATCCACCATCTGATCCCATCTTGTGATTTTATTTTTCCCACTTCTATTTCGCTCCAATTGAATCTCTTGCCACCAGATCTTTGCATGATCTTTCAGTTTGGCCTTTACAAATTTGACCCTATCAGGATCTTCAATATCTTCATACTCAAAATATTCTTCACATTCATTGATCCAGTCGATCAATTTTTCTAGGTTAAGATTTCTTGAAAATGCAGGAACCTCAATCTTAGGTCTTTTTCTAATCTTGGAAATGGCTCAAAAAAATATTTTTTCCTCCTGGTTCACAACTTTGACTTCTCCTTCTTGATCTTCTTCTTCGACTTTATCCTTGCTTTCATCTCTGACATTAAGATTCATTCCTCTGCGAATCTCCTCTTGCAATGCTTGCACTTGTCTCTCGAGCGCTCTAACCTTAGGTGTTACAACACCAGCTCTTCCGCCACATTCCTTTCGTGGAGGCATTTTCTTGATGCGTGCTGAAACCCTAACCCCGATCCTGGTGCAAACTGCCTCACAATTGGTGATCTGTTTACACACTCAAGAACTCCTGCTCTGATACCACTTGATGAAAGGTGCTCCCCTTAATACTACAAATACATAACAAAAATAGAGAAACAACAACAACAATATACAATAACAGAAAATTGGCTTCTTATTATCTCCACAAATGTGAAATTACAAACTTTCAGAATTACAATATGCAAAGCCACATGGACATTCCCTTATAATATTCTGGAGGACAAAGCCTCGAATCAATACCTAGATCTACTACCCAGAATTGCTCTAAACAACACTACGGGCCTTCTTTATATAGGCATTTTCCACCGCCCGAGAAGGTTCCAAAAATTTAGCCCTAAGTGCCAACCAAATTTAGAATTATTTTATTTTCCAATTTATTACATCAAAGTCGGCTCAAAATAACTTTTGAAATCTAAACAAAAATTTTGAAGAAAAATTATTTTCTGCCATTTCAGGTGGCCCGACTTCTGGAGACCATAAGTCATCACCAGTTGACCTGGTTGACTATTATAACCCTATTTCAGAAATGCCACGAAGCGCCCTATAGGCTTGGCTCATGCAAGTGTCCATCACCCAAATTTTTGACCTCATCCGAGACCTCTGAAACCTTCAAAATTGAGTTCAAAGTTTTTGTACCCTACTGTCAATACCAAAAATCTTTAATATCTTCAAAACTAGACCTGATCTAGTCACGAAACTTTGCTGGCAGGCTGCTATGATTGAGATGAACCTCCACATGTAAAATGAGAACATTCTGAGATCGGAAAACTAACTTACTAAAAATAGCAAGTTTCCATAAATAGCAGCTCTGCATAAGATAGCCCTTATTAAATACAAAAATAAAAATATTTTTGGGTGATGCAAGATTGCTCTTACACTCAGGATGCTCCTACATCATTGATGTATAGTTTAGAGCACAACTCATTTCTAGTTTAAGATAAAAAAATTCTTTATAGCTAATTATTGTCAAGGAGTGAAGGCCAACAGTCATAAGAATTTTATTATCTCTTTTATTATGACCTTTCATTCTGAAGACTCTTCATTTATGTAATAATCTGGAGCCTTTATATTTGCAGCTCCTGCTCATTTGTAAATATCTTTTGAATCAATTCAATACTCTACAGTTTGGACGTAGCCACAATTTGTGGTGAACGAGGATAAATCTTGTGTTTGCGTATTTGTCAATTAGTTTATTTATCTACTGTTTATTTCTCGCCTTTCAATCTTTTTCAATTGGTATCAAAGCACAGGTTATGTAGATTGGAAATCTGGGTTGAATTTTTTAAAAGATGGAGGATTCGAAAGTGGAGAAATTCACAGGCAAGAACTTCAACCTATGGAAAGTGCAGATACGTTCCTTTTTTATCAAGCAAGATTTTGCAATCGCAATCAATGGAAAATCTAGTAAACCAGCAGTGATGTCAAATGAAGATTGGAAGAAGATTGATGATAAAGCAATGGCCTCAATTTTTCTTTCGCTGTCACAAAATGTCTTGTTTAATGTCGATGAAACAAGTTTCTGGATTTGATTGTGTAAATTTTTTTACATCAACGTTTCGGATCACACTTCATGATCCATCATCAGGATTAAGAGAGTGAAGAATGAACAGTAAAAAGTGCAGACTTAGACTCCTACAAGAGATATAAGGAGAGATGAAGAAGAGACAACACACTAACCAAGAAGGAGAAGAAAAAGATAAAAAAGACAAAAAAATAAAAATAAATATCTCATTGAAAATAAGGCAAAAAGTAAAAATAAAAATATCAAAGAAAACAAAGAAACCTAAGTTTATATATGAATTGGAGTTAATCCAAATATAAACTTAAGTGCACCCAAACAAAGAACATCATAAAAAAAAACAAAAATGAAAATAAATCTGAATATGACAATATAAATATAAAACATATCAGTATAATGAATAAATATATGTGTATATATACCCAAATATATATACATATGTATATATTAAATATATATACATATGTATATATATTAAATATATATACACCTATACACACACACACACAAAAGCAAAGGAAAAAAATTAGAAATAAACTAATGTGGGTGTGTGAGATGAAATATATAAAAGAAAGCAAAAGAGTAACACAAGAATAAAACATAAAGAAATAAAAAATGAACGAACAAAGATATATAAGACTGAGTGAGAGTGTGTGAGAGAATATAAATAAATGAGCAAATATATACCTAATAATGTAAAAAAGTAACCCAAGTATGAAAGTAAAAGGGGGACACAAGAGAATAAAACAAAATGAAAAAAATGATCGAGCAAAGATATATAAGACTGTGTGAGAGTGTGTGAGTGAATATAAATGAGTCTATATATATATATATATATATATATATATATATATATATATATATATATATATATATATATATATATATATATATATATAAAGTGCCAAAGTACTACTAAATACTACAGAGCATGTAGTATTTAATGTCTTCAATGAAAAGACAACAAAAGAAGTCTTGGACAAACTTCAGACCATGTATGAGATGACATCAGCTGCAAATAAAATATTCATTATGAAGAAAATCTACAAGCTGAAAATGAAGGAAGGGACTGCGATGTCAAATCGTATAAATGATTTGAATACTTTATTATGTCAAGAAACCTTCGTTGGTATGACTCAAGATGACGAAGCCAAAGCCATCATCTTGTTATGTTCTTTACCCAATAGTTGGGATCTCATAGTTACAGCTGTTAGCACTTCTAATTCCTCAAAGAAGTTGGTCTACAATGAAGTGGTTGCTACTTTACTTAGTGAAGATATGAGAAGAAGTAACAAAGACACCCCATTCGGTGATGCTCTTACCATGGTCAACACCGAAAGAAGGGGAAGAAGCTATCATAGAAGAAATAATAATAATTACAACTACAATCAAAGAAAATGAAGATCACCTAATCGATCAAAGTCAAGAGGAAGAAATAGAGAGTGTTGGTTTTGTGGCAAACCAGACCACTCAAAATGAAACTGCAGATCTTACAAGAAAGCACAAGAAAAAGTGAGGAATAGTGAAGCTAATACAACCTATGAAGTAGATGAAGCTACTCTAGTTCTTTCTACAAGCGACTCAAAATCAAATTCTTGGGTGATAGATTCCAGAGCCTCTTTCCAAGCCACTTCATGTACAAATTATTTTTAAAATTATCAAGAAGGCCAATTTGGAGAAGTATTTTTGGGTGACAACAAAGCATGTAAAATCATTGGGAAAGGTAATGTTTTCTTGCATCTAGAAGGTGGAGCCAAATTGCTGCTCAAAGATGTTAGACATGTTCCTCAATTAAAGAGGAATCTAATTTCAGTCAGCCAACTATATATCCAAGGATTTAAAATAGAACTCGCAGATACATGGAAAATAGTCAAAGGTTCATTGGCTATTGCAAAAGGAGAGAAGACTGGCAGCCTCTACATTGTGAAACCAATCAATGAGGTGGGAGCTTCTATGACAGTTGTAGGCAGCAATGTAGCACTTTGGCATCAAAGATTAGGCCACATGAGTAAGAAAGGCCTAGAGGTAATGCTCAAAAAAGATCAACTACCGGGTCTCCAATTAGAAAACTTAGAGTTTTGTGAACATTATCTCTACGGCAAGCAAAATCGGGTCAACTTCTTGAAAGATGGGCATGACATGAAGGCAAAACCATTGGATCTTGTGCACTCAGATGTCTTTGGTCCTACTGAGGTAAGCTCCTTAGGAGGTGCTAAATATTTCATCACTTTCCTTGATGATTGTACTAGGAAAGTTTGGATATACATGATGGCAAATAAATTAGAAGTTTTTTCTAAATTTAAAGTTTTCAAAGCTCTTGTTGAAAACCAAAGAGGCCACAAGATTAAATTCTTGAAAATGGATAATGGAGGGGAGTTTTGTTCGCTGGAATTTGATAACTATTATGCAGATAATGGTATTCATAGGGTGAAAGTTGTCCCCTATACCCCTTAAGAAAATGGGGCAGTGGAAAGGCTTAATAGAAAAATACTTGATAAAGCTCGCTATATGCTTTCCAATGCAAGTTTGGGAAAAGAGTTTTGAGCTGAAGTGTGCAATACACCAGTTTATTTGATAAATCAAAGTCCCTCATCGAGATTGAACTTTGAAATTCTAGAAGAGGAATGGAAAGGAAGAAGAGTTTCATACTCTCATCTCAAAGTCCTTGGCTATCAGGATTTTGTACATGTCCCTAAGGAGAAGTGAAGCAAACTGGATCCTAAATCATAGCCTTGCATATTCATTGGATATGGGGAAGAATAGTTTGGCTTCAGACTTTGGAGTTTAACCAATAAGAAAATTATAAGGAGCAAAGATGTCATCTTTAATGAGAACATATTTCCTCATTCTAAAGATGAAACTCCTACGAAAGAATAAATTCCCCTATTTGATATGATGAATAATGGAAATTAGAATTATCCCATCTACTCACATGTTAATCCCACAACAAATTCTCCAATCTCTGTTCTACCCTCAATGCCTCAGCAATCACAAAGCTCTTCATCAGAAAGATTGATGAATGAAAATCTTCATGATTGGAATCCATACGATGGCAATCCAGTTGTCCCTCTACATGGATTTGACTCCATGAAATTTTATTCCCCTGCTCGTGGTCATGAATACTCAGCACATGGTGCCATTCATGGCAGTCATGTCTCTATGACTCCACATGCAAGGCAGTATACACAAAATAGAGAGACCACTCACGGTAGCTTTGAAGATTTACTGCCAGCTCACAGTAGGGAGGGCACTCTTAAATTACCTCTCGGTAGTCTCCAACATCAAAACCACAGTCCCTTGCTACTACACTACAGTTAAGAACACACCCATGACAGGCATGAAGCTACTCACCATAGAGAAGACAATACTAACGACAGGGAAGATACAAGTCACGACAGGGATGATACAAGTCACGGAAGGCATAATACACAACATGACAGTTGTGAAGGAAGGGACAATAACGTTGGCATTCATGACAGGCATCTCATTGATGGAAGAGAGAAATATCCACACACTACCAATAGCGAGACCACTCACAGTTATCATGACAGGTAGAATATACACAACAGGGACAATTCACATGTTATTCACAGTAGAAAACAATCTCTGCCCCCTCTCCAGCATGGGAGAGCTGTTGGAGAAGATCTCGATAGAGCTGCTGGTAAAAGGCATGGGGGAACTATCGAAGATGTGCCAATGCAAATGCCAAAAATTCCAAGTCCTATGGAAATATACAATTTGGGGAATAATAGAGGGAATGAAACAGAGAGGCAAAGAATTAAATAGGGCATTAAAAGAGCTTGTACAATCTCTGGCTCTCCATTTGAGCTAGTTCAAAATCAAACAGAAGGTGTCGAACCTCAATTAAGAAGATCAACCAGATAGAGAAAAATGCTAGCTAAATACTCAGATTATGAGTTATTGTTTGCTGAAGAAGCAAAACCTTCAATTCTTATTTCAGAACTTGCATAACCATCAACATTTAAAGCTTCTCTCAAAGATGTTAACATTGATAAATGGAAAATAGTGATGCATGAGGAGATGGACTCCTTACTCAAAAATCAAACCTGGGAATTAGTATCTCTTCCGCCAGATCAAAGACCACTTAGAAACAAGTGGGTATATCGGTTAAAAGAAGAAGATGAAGGCAGAAAATGCTTCAAGGCTAGATTAGTGGTAAAGGGGTTTGATCAAGAAAAGGGGATAGATTTTAATGAGATCTTCTCACCGATTGTCAAAATAACAACTATCCGAACAGTCTTGGGACTAGTAGTAGCATGGGATCTTGAGTTGGAACAACTTGATGTGAAGACTGCATTCCTACATGGTGATGTAGAAGAAGAGCTATATATGGAGCAGCATCAAGGATTTGTCAAGAAGGGACAAGAGCACCTTTATTGCAAGCTAAATCAGAGTTTGTATGGCCTCAAACAAGCTCCATAACAGTGGTATATAAAATTTGATCGCTTCATGGCTGAAAACAATTTCACAAAATGTGAATCGGACCCATGTGTCTACTTCAAGAGACTTCCTAATGGTGAATTTGTCATTCTCCTTCTTTATGTTGATGACATGTTAGTGGCTGGCACAAACAAAAGAATAGTTAATGAGTTAAAGGATAAATTGGCAAGAAAGTTTGACATGAAGGACTTAGGGGTAGCCAAGAAGATTTTTGGCATGACAATCACAAGAGATAGGAAGAAGAAGGAAATTACATTATCTCACAATCAATACATTGATAAAGTTGTTGAGAGGTTTGGCATGGTTGATGCTAAAGTTGCTCCTCTTCCTCTTGCTGGTCACTTCTGCTTAAGTTCTGAATTATGTCCTAAAACAAAAGAAGAAAAGGACTTCATGGAGAAAATTCCATATAAATCTGTAGTTGGAAGCATCATGTATGCGATGGTTTCTACTCGCCTTGACATTGCTCATGCGGTGGGAGTTGTGAGAAAATTCATGAGCAATCCTGCAAAGGCTCATTGGGAAGCTTTTAAGTGGATACTAAGGTATCTAAAAGGAACTTCAGATTATGCATTATGCTTTGGAGGAAATCAGGTTCAGCTGCAAGATTACATTGATTCTTATCATGCCGGAGACTTGGACAAACAAAGGTCTACCACTGGATATACCTTCACGTTTGCTGGAGCTACAATCAGTTGGGCTTCAAGGTTGCAGCATTGCATTTCTCTTTCTTCAGCTGAGGCTGAATACTTGGCTCTTTCCGAAGGTGCAAGGAAAATGATTTGGCTTCAGTGATTGCTTGGTGACTTGAAAGTGCATCAAAATGAGTATAAATTGTTTTGTGACAGTCGCAGTGCTATCTTCATGGCTCATAATCACTCTTCACAATGTCTCTCTAAGCACGTTGACGCACATGCTCACTTTGTTCGTCATGCAGTTGAAGAAGAAAAGCTGGAAGTTGTTAAGATTGATACTAAGATCAATCTAGCAGACATATTCACCAAGGTTGTCGCCAAAGAGAAGTTCAATTGTGCAAGGACTTCTCTTGGCCTTGTGAAGAAAAGATAAGTCAACACTTCAGCAGGGTATTGGGTGATCAGTTGCAGCATGGTTGTCCTTCAAGTGGGAGTTTGTTGAGGAGTGAAGGCCAACAATTATAAGGATTTTATTATCTCTTTTATTATGACCCTTCATTCTGAAGACTCTTCATTTATGTAATAATATGGAGCCTTTATATTTTCTTCGCCTACTCATTTGTAAATATCTTTTGAATCAATACAATACTCTAGAGTCTGGATGTAGCCATAATTTGTGGTGAACCAGGATAAATCTTGTGTTTGTGTATTTTTTATTAGTTTATTTATCTTTTGTTTATTTCTCACCTTTCAATCCCTTTCAATTATATGCCATCTCTAAATTCTAAAAGAGATTGTAGACAATATGGTAGTAAAAAAGAAGTAAGCTCAAACTATCAATTCCTGAAGATGAAGAAATCTCATTAGAAAGCATTTGAACAGGGTTATGTATTGCCTCGAAGAGATCTGGATCATAGCAATGGACACAAAATATTTGAAAAAAAACCAGAGGGGAATGCAAAACCATGATGAGACAGGTGAATTGTTTGACTCTTGCACTCAAACTTTTGCATCATGTTCATACCAAATATTGAAGGCCAATCAATCCCTATGTCAAATAGATTTGAATGCTAATCAAATTTCTTTTCATCCAATATGTAATACATGTAGAATTAAACTTGTCCATGTTTTTAATTTTCTTAAGGGAAATAATTATAATGATATTGTTTATGTGCATTTGAAGTTTTATGTAATTTGTTTAATTATTTTCTTGAAGTTTAATGAATTTAATTTTTTTTTTCTAATTCTAAGTAAGTGAAAATTAGAGGTTGTATTTAGGAATTGGAATCACATACAACATATTAATATTCTAAGACCGTATATAATTTTATTTTATGAAATCTCAATTTAATCTTAACAAATTATAATTATTGCAGTAACTTGTAAACATATAAATTTTTGGAATGAACTTCTAGTTTTTTTTTGAAATATAGAGTAACAATTCATAATGATAATTTCTTGGAAATTTAAATTTTATGGATTTGAAAGGAAATTTTGACAAAATTGTAATTTTTCTTTAGAAAATTAAAAGAAGAAATCAAGAATATATATATATATATATATATATATATATATATATATATATATATATATATATATATATATATATATATATATATATATATATATGAAGTTAGTTATGCTTATTATATGCTTTCTATATTAATAAGATACGAGTATGCATTAACAATTTTTTTGTACTTGTTGTACTCTATGCTATTTCTAGTCTAAGGAAATATTATTACATTGTCTATATCAAGATATACATAAGAAAAGAGGAACGATTAAATGTACGCAGTTTCAAATAATCAACCTTTTCAAAATCTAGGAAAATGATTCAAGTCAAGACCAATGAACGAGTTTAAGAAGTTATAACACTATATGAGATATCAAGGTTTAAGAAGATGTCCTTGGGATCACTATTTTGCAAAAAGCTAGGATTATAATAATATGGCATTATAAATTTTATGTATATCAATTTAGAGTTGTGTTTCTTCTCCAATAACAAATCTATTATTTAGATGTTTACTTTAGAATATAGCCCCAAAATAGATTTAATTTTTGCCGCGATCCTCTAATATGTTGCAATTAATTATTTTTTCATATTTTATCATTTTTAGTAACTTAAAATTATTGCTTTATCCCTTAAGGAATGTGGAAGAAGGTTTAAATCTATAATGGAAACTTCATATCTTGTTACATATTAATAGTTTTAAATTGACAAAGCTCTTTATATTTTTATAGATACATGTTTTATTGTGACAAATGTATTGTCAATTGAGTATTTGGATGTTACTCTGCGTATGAAAGATAAAAGGCATTATAAAATCATATCGTATCAATGTATATCATCTATATAATATTAGAAAATCGCAAATGAGCAATGTATATTTTTTTGTATTATTCAAAATTATTTGTTTGTACAATAATAAAATTTACTTTGAATAATTTTGTATTACCAAAATAAATTATTTTAAATATTAAATGTCATATATTTATATATGCATAAGAGTATTTTGAGTCTAAATTAATAATTTAACCAAGATTGAGAAATTGAAGAATTAGTTTTCTTTATAAACCCATGTATATCTCTTCACCATTGAAAATCATGATGGGTTCTTAAATGGGACAAATCTAGCCTTTACCCACATCATCAAAATGTCAAACATATAAATCGTATTTCAAGCTTATGCTTGCTATTAAACAATCTTCCCAATTTACTAAATTAAGTACATAACTTTGAAAATTATTTGTAAGATTCCAAGATAGTAGTGTTTTATTTAATTGGTATGTTGTAACTTAACTATTTGCTAAAATAACATTATCTTAAAGTTATATATACATATATAGTTAAATTGGTAAAGTTGTTTGAGTTACTTATTAAATTTGATATAAAAATATTTAACTCTTTAAATAAAATAAATTAGATATATTTAAATTGTAGGTATTATTTGAGTTAATAATTAATAATATAATAATCAATTAATACAAGGAAGCTGATTTTGAAAGTGTGTTTGAATTTAACAAATTTAAAATTAAAATAGACAAATTATTTAAATAAAATATTTCATAGAGTTTAAGACTATAAAAGAAATGTATGTAAAAAATAATCCAAAATATTTTGCCTAAATTGAATTCCCAAATCTTTTCAGCCTACCCATCCCATACGGAGGTGTGATTGCTACGACTACATTCTTGTATGAACTATAAAACCACAGCTTGGAACCCAAAGGCATCTCCCAGCTACGGTAGAAAACAGTTATTAAGCAATAATATTTGACAGTGCGACAATATATTCCATTAGGCCCATTTAAATTTTGCTTGCTGGGTGAGTAGTCCCACAAAAAGGGCCCCGCGCCGACAGGACCATTCCAGACATGATTATGTGGGGCCTCAAGTCTCATCCTTGCCCAATAAAAATATCATTTCAAAAGGTTTTGCTTGTGCCACCGACCGGCTCTCATTAGATGCCGTTTGCAGCATTACGTTCGTCAAAGGAACCACGCATTTCTTTTTCGCTTTTTAAATACCTAGCGCTCTCTCACTTGAAAAGATCAGGTATGTGTCTCAGGAGATTGGACGAATCGACAATGGAGGATTCCTGCAACCTTTTTATCGCCTTCTCCTATCATAAACATACGGCTGCCAAAAGGTTTAACATATGGACAGGCCTTGAAACGTGTACAGTTCAACAAGATTTACATATATAGTAGCGGCGCTTTCTCCCAATCCGTCGATTAAACGTACAGTTCAATCTCTGACGCCGGATTTTATTCTGATTTGTCAAATGTACAATCTCTTTTCTAACCTCGTAACTGAAAAATGGTAGTACCATTCCTGGGCTGGCATAATTCGAAAATTTTCTAATTATGAACGATCGTACTATCAAGTTAATTCACTTTTACAAACTTTCGACATACTCTCGTTTTCGGTGGGAATTTATTTATTTATCGTACCTAGAGATTTGGATTCGGCAAATGGCTATGGGACTTCTGAGATTTGAGGTGAAGACGAACAAATGTTTGGGGTTTCGGAGATGCTGAGAAAGACGGACAGGAAATACATAGAGATAAGTCGAGAAAAGTGATTGAGCCATTAATAAACCCGGTAAGGCGACTCTAGTGAGAATCCATTCATTTCAAATCTCTCGGTACACTTGGTCTATTTTAATGATCAATTGGCTTGTATTGTGTGGGGGCAAATTTCTTAGCAATAAGGGGAAAGGATGTAATATTTGAATGTATTTTCATAGTTGTTATAGCAATTGTTGATTTAATAGTTACATTTGCTGGTTTGAGTGGTGGGTGTGATAGAAATTGTTGATTTAATATTTACATTTGCCGATTTAATACCTATATTTTTTTATTTAATGTCTAAATTTTTTAACATTGTACCAATAGTTGTGACTTTAAAATTGCTATTACAATAACGACTATCCATAATTGAATGAAATGTTCCCTTAGTCGCAAACAGTAATCAATCATGTGATGCCACATCAACTTCAAAAGTATGAGTATCCATTTTGCATGAGCATTGGTCTCATCCTTATCTTGGGCTGTTTTGAACACCATGGCAAAAAGCATATTGATGTCCCATCATATTTGATGATGTGGTCTTGAAACTTTGGTTATAATCAGACTTGCGTAGTAAGCTACTCTAAAAAATTGGGAGCGATTTAAAATTTCCATGTAGGATTTTGAGAAGTGTGAAGTTAGGGTGCTCAACTATTGTGTCCTTTCCCCAAGTTGATAAGAATTATTTTGGTACACTATTTATCTAAGTAGAATTTTCTTGATCCATTAATTCTTTTAGATATCATCCTTGAATACATAGTTGAGTTAAAATTCAAGATCAACAAAAATTTGAATTTTTTAGCAATTTCGATCAGATCTCAAGTTTTGTTGTTTTATAAATTATATTTTATAATTTTTAATTTTGTTAAGTTTTAGTATTTTTAACACTCTTTTTATATGATATGTTCCCCAAAAATTCCACGTCCCCTATACTAGGATGTTGCTAAGGTTTAGGAATTTGAGGAAACATTACCACCACCAGAATTTATCAGCTCCACCAAGCCACTTGTTACATGGCATGTGTCCTCACATGCTAGTTACAACATTTAACTGTAAAAAATATATATATATATATTTCATTGGGCACTTCCACAGATGTTATATTGTAAATTTTGTCTTGAAGATTTCAATACACTTCAATTTATATATCAATGTTGCCACCCCATCTCTACTACATCGTTGTCCCTAATTGTCCACTTGTCGTTTCCAATTTTTTTAATTTTTAAATATGTATTGAAGATGTCATTTATTTATAATTCCAATTAAGCATGTTATTTAAGTATTAATTTAAAATCTACTCTACTTTGACTTGCATATTTTTACTTCAAAATATGTCTCATGTAAAATTGTCGTCAAGTTGAGAAGCAACCTACTTTTCCTCTTTGGAGATTGATATTTAAAACCAATTTAAATTTTAAATTGAATTTCAGTCATTCTATACTTTAAAATAATTCCCTTTTATGAAAAGTTTATAAAAGTGATTTATTTTATTTGTCTCATGCATAAAGTTAGAGAAGCTCCTTTAGAGAGTAGAGCTTTATTTTTAAGTTGTATTTCAATCATTCTATTTTTAAAAATGATTCTTTTTAATTTTATTTTTTTAAAATTAAATTTTAATTCTCAAATTAAACTATAAATGTTTGATTTAAAAGAAAATTAGTAAAAAAGTGCTATGAGGACTTCTTTAGAATTTTGAAATAAGCCTAACTAATCTTTATGCCTCACCACATTTACCACATTTTCAAAAGAAACTCATGTTAAGAATCTATCTTTACAAAAAGTTAAAGGAATAAACAATGATTAGAACATATTGCACATTAGTTTATAGTCATGAATTTTAAACAAAAATTATCTAAATTTTGGTAAGGATATTATCTCCCTTTGTAAAATTTTGATTGACTAAAAAGTCATTCTTTATAAGGTTTAACATTCTAAAGGTAGAATCTTTTAAAAGAATTATGAAATTCTAATTATTTTCATAATTTTAGGAACCTTACTTATTCTTAGTGGAATCAATTCTAGCATTAAAAGCATTAGAGAAAATTCACCTATCCTTTGTATTAATTGCAATAACCAAATTGACATAAGACCAATATTGTTATTTTTTCTAAATAGATTGAGTATCATAAACAATAGAGAAAACATAAGTTTAGAAGTTAAGACGTTAAACTCAATCACCAACTATAAGCTACAAAAAAAATGATTTCAGTAATGGATATCTCCAGATAGTTCCAAATTATAACAAGCCTACTTATTGTGTCTTTTTTTGTTAGCCAAAATATCTCATTTCTTCAAAGTTCTACAAAACTAATCTACAACTATCTCTATTAGTCAACTTGTTTCTATGTAAGAAATTCTTCAAAGTATTTTTACTAAATGGTAAACAAGAGGGGTTAAGTCCCCGTATATTCAAGCATAGACCTTTCATTGGTCAACATTAGATATTTTTGTGTCTCATAATACAACTCCAAGTCTCCAAAGTTTATATTTTTGAATAAACCTTTCATTGGTCAATAATAAATATCTCAGTGTCTAATAATAAAACTTTCAACTTTGAGTTTTTCCCCTCTAGAGCTTCTACCAAGATAGTATTTTGTATAATAACATACATATTAGATCTTCCAACCTTATTGTTCCTAGAATATCCCTTTTTTCTTATCTTAAATATAGTAGAGAATTTGATTTTATTAAACTAACTTGTTCTATACTAGAACCTTTTAAATTTTAGCAAGTGTTCCTAGAAATGTAAACTAGTAGAACTTATTTTCTTTCTCTTTGATATGAGTTGTTTAGGCTTTAATGGTATCGTCTTACTCTTCTTAATTTTTTTTAAAGACGTCATTTAAAATTGTACTTCTTTAATATTTTTTCATTATTTGATTATTAATTCAAGTGAAATTGAGAATCTTTTGAAACTACCTCTTCGTTAGCATTATAGAAAATATCAACATTCTTCATATTGTTTGGAGACTCTAATGTTTTTTTTTTAATTCTTGGCTTGTTTTACAAGATAAATCCCTCGACATCCTTTTTTCTTCTAATTTCATCTTTTCAATATCCAAATTCTTTCAATGAAATGGAAAAATAAAAATAGTGCATCTAAAAGAAACATTTTTATAATCCATAGCATGAGACTACTTAGATACACTAGCACATTTAAATAATATTATTTCGAAAATGACTATAGACATCTAATAAACAAAAATCCTAAAACTCGCTTATTTTACTTATCTCAAGGTAGGTTATAGAAATATCATGGTAGCTTGTAAGGAGCTAACATCCATTCAAAAGATAGAGTCATCTAAACTCTCACAAAAGAATGTGTGTGTGTGTAGGCATGTGTGTGCCTGTGTACATGTGTGTGTTCGTGCCTGCGTGCGTGTGTGTGCGTGTGCGTGTGCGTGCACACACATGTACATCTTGGTGTGTGCGTATACATGTGTTTACACATGTGTGTATGTGCATGTGCATGTGTGGGCATTTGTGTGCATTTTTGTGTCAGAGAATGTGTCTGTGGTTGGGTGTGTGTCTGTGTGCATGCGAGCATGAATGCATGTGTGGGTGTGTGCATGTGCATGTGTGTGTGTGTGGGCACGGATGTTAGGGATTCAAAATCTACACATCAAGCTTCTACCTTGAAATATAGATATATTTTTCTTAGTTTGTCAATATTATTATTGAGAATTTGGAGATTCTCTAAGGTAAACATATCTTTGAAAGATCTTATAGAAAAACATACATCTTCACATAAAATTATCTCTCATGAAGGTGTATGACCCTCTTCTAAAAGAACATGAAGGTATGTTACCTCCTCTACTAGGAGCAATAACCAAATAAATAAGAAAAGGAGAATCAAGAATAATATAGAATAACCAAGCCTTAACAAACCTTTTTCTTCATCACCATTACATTGATCTTTATTATTTTGACCATGGTGGTAAAATTCACTCGTAACTTGTAAATAGTGAAATTAATTGTTATTATTTTTGTATTTTCCTTTTTTTTCAAAATTATTTAGATCTTATAATACGTACTTTTTATTGTTCAACCAATTCTTACTAAAGGAAAGAGCAATACATTTTACAAGTAATTTTTTTCAAGACAACTACTATTAAAATCTTATTTTAGATTTTGCATTACCTATTTTATGAAATCTATTTTTAAAGGAATTCAGATGACAATCATATCAAGAAATTGAAATTAAAACTTTATTGTTGATCTTTCTTTAAAAAAAAAGATTATTGTCATTATGATCTTTATAAATTGTTATTAAAAAAATTATAATCTTATACAACATTTTTTATTAAAAAGTTGTCTTATATAATTGAGAGTTTGTCATTGTAGTCACAAGGAGTGAAACCCCCATCATGAGCATTCTAGCCTTATTTTGAAATTGGAACCAATCTCTCATTTAACCTTTGTATTCAATGTACAAATTTGAAGTATTCAAATTACACTAAAAATTCTTATACACCTATTAAATAGATTATTCTCAACATTTATTTAAGATTAAAATATATAAATATTTTTATATTTAATATGCATGCTTAGTAAAATGATAAAAATCACCGTAATTATATTTCCAGTTAATTAATAATTTATAGCTTCACTAAAACCTTAATCGAAATGCAGACAGATGACCAATTCCTCAAGGGACCACTCTTTTGGAAGTACTGAACCATTAGAAGAAAAAGTAAGATGAGCGATGGTGAAACATTTACATTGTATGTAAAGATTAGGAATAATATAGAGCAAAAAACCAAATGATCACTAAGAAAACAATGTGCTCTACTAAAAATTATTTAATTTTTTTAAGAGTGTACAATTTGTATTCAAACTAATAATAGAATAGAAACTTATAGTACCTCCTCTTCTGTTCAGGAAGGAAAAAGGATCAGTGAATTGATCAGCAAATTAACTTTTAGTAATCAACTATAGATGATGTGTAAGTATTTTGGACTGGTCATAAATTTTGTTAGGTTTTTCAGTAACTTTTGCAATTCACATGTTTCAAACTCATCCCAAGCATAAAATACCGGGTTTCCTACCAAGCTGGCACTGGTGTTTTCTTTCCATTTGTAATGACTTGTTTTTCTGTTTCCAACTTTCCCATTTTCAATGATTGAATGTGATTGAGCTGCTCTCTTTCTCTTGCAATTCAAGTTCCGTAAACCATCACAAATTTCATTTCCAAAATTTGTCTATGTTTCTTCCATTGATTTCAATCCTTTGGAGTTAGCTGTAGGCAAACCTGTTAGTTTTGTAGCGAGAAAGCTTTTCATTTGCCCTTATTAATTAATATTTGTTTTCCTGAGAATGCTTAGGTTAATAAATATTTATTTAATTGGTAGTTGTTGACAACCAATTCAGTTTGGGTTGTTGAGTGGCTTTTTATCTCAGCCGTTAATTGAGATCAATCTCGACTGTTCATTTTTCAGCGAGAGTAGTATAAAAGGTGGGCTAGGGGGCATTTGAAAAACATCAAGTTGTGAAGAAATCATTTACAGTGAAAGCAAATGTATTTGCAGTGATAGCAAATATTCTTGCAGTGGGAGAAAGGGCGCAGTGATAGCATTGGGATAGTAGTGGGGGATATCAATGGGAGATATTAGGAGTTTATTAGAGTTCTACCAGAAAGAGGCAAGGAATCTTTTGTAATTCTTATATTGCTGAAGATTAATATATTTTCCATCTGTAGAACTGGTTTCCCTTAGGGGTTTTTCTAGGGACAATTTTGTCTAAAAATATTGTGTCATCATGTTCAAATTTATTTCCGCATTTATTTTTGTGAAGTTGCAATTGTGTTGTTATTCAATAGGTGGATATGAATTAGTTTTTGATAGTTAAATAATCTTTCAAGATACAAGATTAACAATCAGTGATTGCAATAGTTAATTTTCACATGGTATCAGAGTAAAGTTGAGGGTAGAAAAGGTTTATCTAGGAAAGGAAAGATTTTGAGAAACCTAGTTGATCACTTTGGAATTATTATTCTTTTATCCCTTGAGATGGCTTCAACTGGTTTGAGAGATCAGGACAGATTGGATGGTGCCTTAAATTTTGGTGTGTGGAAGGCCATAATTTCTTTAGTGTTGGAAGAGAATGGTATCAAGGATTGTGTTACCAGTGTTGTAGTTGTACCTATAGATGCAACACAACTTGCAGCATACAAGAAGGATGATGCCAAGGTGAGGAGGATAATCCTTAATGGTGTCAAGGATCATATTGTTCCACATATCTCAGAGCTAGATATGGTGAAGAAGATGTGGGATGCCATTTTGAATCTATACCAGAATGCGACCACTAATAGGAAGATGATTCTCAGAGATAAGTTGAAGAATACCCAAATGAATAAGGGAGAAGATGTGACAAGTTACCTCACAAGGCTTAGACTTTTCAAGAATGAGTTAGCAGCTGTTGGAGATAGCCCTAGTGATGACGAGCTAGTGAGAATATCCTTAAACGGGTTTACTAAGCAGTGGGGTGTCTTTGTTCAAGTTGTTAGTGGATGAGACACCTTACCTAGTTGGGATCAACTATGGAGTGATTTCACTTAGGAGGAGTTTTGACTAAGTCTTGTCAATGGGGCCAATAAGACTCAACAAAGTGAGGTGGAACAAGAAAATGTTTGCCTAGTGGGAAAAGGGAAAGCCAAGAAGGGCTCTAGCAAAGGATATAATTCCCAAATTGAGAAGAAGAAGAAGGACCTATCAAAGATCAAGTGTTTTGGTTGTCAAGAATATGGTCACTATGTCAGTGATTGCCCAGAAAGGAAGAAGAATCAGAAGAATGGAAAGAAGCAGATGGCAGCTTCAGCAATGGTTGAAGATCTCTCTAGTAGAATAGAAGATGAGTTTGCACTCATAGCTTTCATGGTCAGCTCAACCTCACAGTGTGTTTGGTATATAGATAATGGGGTGTCATTTCATATGATAGGAGTTAGAGAGTACTTCTCCAACTATAAGGAGGAGAACACTAGTACCCAGATTTCTATGGGAAACTTGTCCAAACTCTATTCAGCTGGGAAAGGGACTGTTCAGTTTCAGAGGGAGAATGGGAAGATTATTCCCCTTCATGATGTGTTGCATGTGCCAGGATTAGGTATGAATTTGATTTTTGTATCTGTTCTTCTGGATAGGGGGTATAATGTACTATTTAAAGGGGAACATGTGTTGATCAAGCACAATGAGTGGAAATTACCCATAACCATTGGAGTTAGGAGTAGTCACCTTTATAGGCTATAGTTTGATACTCCTAGGGCACTCATGAGCAGCTATAGTCCTAGAGATCTTGGAGAGATTTGGCATAGGAGGATGGGCCATATTCATCATGGAGCACTTAAATTGCTTCATGAGATAGTGATAGGTGTTCCAGAAGTGAGCACAAAACATGATGATGTATGTAAAGGATGTGTGTTGGGGAAGTTTGCAAAAGCACCTTTTCAAAGGAGTGACACCGGATCTGAAGGTGTTCTTGATCTAGTACATTTAGATGTTTGTGGACCAATGTCAACTAAATCTCTCAGAGGCTATGAGTATTATGTTACTTTTATTGATGATTTCTCGAGGAAGACTTGGATATACTTCTTGAAGACCAAGGATGAGTTTTTTAGTCGATTACAAGAGTTCAAGGCTCTTGTGGAGAACTCGATAGGAAGGAAGATAAAGGTTCTTCGGTCAGACAATGGAGGGGAGTACAAAGGAAATGAATTCCAAGAGTTCTGTACCAGAGAAGGAATCAAGAGAGAGTGGACTATTCCTTACAATCCGCAACAGAATGGAGTTGCTGAGAGGAAGAACCGTTCTATATCGGAGGTAGCAAGGGCTATGCTACATGACTAGGACATGTCCAGCTACTTATGGGCAGAAGCATGTAGTACATCACTCTACATTCAGAACAAATTTCCACATAAGGTACTAGGGAAGATGACACCAGAGGAAGCTTTCATAGGTAAGAAGCTTGATGTTAGTCATTTCAAATTATTTGGTAGTTTGGCATATTGTTATATTCCAGGTGATACTCATACCAAGTTAGATCAGACTACAAAAAGGGGGTACTTTGTTGGGTGCAGTGAAACCTCAAAGGCATATAGGATTTTTATTCCAAGGACTCGTAGAATTATAGTTAGACATGATGTCAAGTTCATGGAGGACAAGGCATTTAGGAGGTCCAAAGATTTGTAAGCAGATGATCAGAGTGAGCAGCCAACATAAGCTCCAAGGATAACTTCGCCAAGTGAAGGGCATCAAAGTCCAAGTATAGTTACTAGTACGAGCATAGGCTCGGGTGGTGGAGATTCACAAAATATGGAGCAATCGGTGCAGGAGGATGTGTATCAAGAAGACATAGAGGTTGATATTCCATCCTCTACAGTTGGTAGTGGAAACTGTGAGGTTCAAGAGACTCAAAGGGATACTCGGGAGATTGTGGGAGCCCTTAGGAGGAGTACGAGACAAAGGAGACAACCAGCTAAGTTCAATGATTATGTGGCTTTAGTTAGTCAGTTGGTAGATAGTGAGCCTTCCAGTTATTATAAGGGTGCACAACATCAGGTGTGGCAAGATGCGATGGGTGAGGAATATAGCTCAATAATGCAAAATGATGTGTGGGAGATAGTTCCTAGACCAACAGATACGACAATGGTTGGATCATGTTGGATCTACAAGATCAAGCACAGTGCAAATGGTAGCATCGAGAAATACATGGCAAGGTTCGTGGAAAAGGGGTTTTCTCAGAAGGAGGGAATAGACTATGAGGAGATATTTTCTTTAGTGGCCAGGTATACTTCTATTCGAGCTGTGATCTCATTTGCATCATAGATGGGATGGTAGATCCATCAAATGGATGTCAAGATAGAATTCCTTAATGGTGAATTGAAGGAGGAGGTATACATAGAGCAACCAGAAGGCCACACAACAAAGAAACCCATGTGTGCAAATTGAAGAGAGCTTTGTACAGACTCAAGCAGGCTCCCAGAGCTTGGTATGAGCACATTGATACATACTTGTAGGGAATGGGACTTGTGAAGAGTGAGGCAGATGCTAACCTCTACTACTTGGTGGTTGGGGGTGAGATTCTCATTCTTTTTCTATATGTGGACGACTTGTTTCTAACAAGTTCAATAGGGCTCATAGAGGAGTGCAAGAGGGACCTTGCAACTGAGTTCGAGATGAAGGATTCGGGACTTATGTACTACTTTATAGGCATGGAGGTGTGGTAGACAGATGGAGAGATTTTCCTTGGGCAGGGAAAATATTGCATTGAAATCTTGAAGAGATTCGGGATGGAAAATTGCAAAGCCATGTCTACACCTATGATCACAAACTGGAGGAAGGTAGACACTTTAAAGGAAAAAGATGTAGATCCCACCTTATACAAACAGTTGATTGGTTCGCTTATGTATTTAGTCAACACTAGCCCAGACATATCTTTTGTAGTAAACTCTCTTAGTCAATTCATGGTTGAGCCAAAGAGAGTGCATTGGACAGCAGCTAAGCATGTCTTGCGTTACTTGCATGGTACAGTTCAGTATGGGATCAGATATGTTCAAAGTGAAAGTACCAGGTTGATGGGTTATATTGACGTAGATTGGGTAGGTAGTACAATGGACAAAAGGAGCACTTCAGGGTGTTGTTTCAGTTTGGGATAAGGAGTTGTTTCTTGGTTCAGTAGGAAGCAGAAGTCTGTTGCTCTAAGTTCAACAGAAGCAGAACACATAGCAGCTAGCATGGCGACATGTGAAGCTATATGGCTTTGGAAGTTGTTAGTAGCCTTGTTTGGTCAGAGAGTTGAGACTACCGTGATACACTGTGCAAATCAGAGTTGCATCAAGTTGTCTGAGAATCTAGTGTTTCATGACAGGTCTAAACATATAGACATCAAATATCACTTCATCAGAGATTGTGTACAGAGAGGGATTGTTTAGCTACAGCACATACCTACAAAGGAGCAGGTAGCAAACATTCTGATGAAGGCATCGGGTAAGGCAAAATTTATCTTCTTCAGAGATAAATTGGGTGTCATGCAGAATAGCTTCCTCGCTAAGAGAGAGTGTTAGTTTTGTAGCGAGAAATCTTTTCATTTGCCCTTACTAATTAATATTTGTTTTCCCGAGAATGCTTAGGTTAATAAATATTTATTTAACTGGTAGTTGTTGACAACCAATTCAGTTTTGGTTGTTGAGTGCCTTTTTATCTCCGCCATTAATTGAGATCAATCTCGACAGTTGATTTTTCAGCGAGAGCAGTATAAAAGGTGGGCTAGGGGGCATTTGAAAAACATCAAGTTGTGAAGAAATCATTTGAAGTGAAAGCAAATGTAATCGGAGTTCTGCCAGAAAAAGGCAAAGAATCTCTTGTAACTCTTATATTGCCGAAGATTAATATATTTTTCATTTGTCGAACTGGTTTTCCCTTAGGGGTTTTTCCAAGGACAATTTTGTCCGAAAATATTGTGTCATCGTGTTCAAATTTATTTCCACATTTATTTTTGTGAAGTTGCAATTGTGTTGTTATTCAATAGTTGGCTGTGAATTAGTTTTTGACAGTTAAATAATCTTTCAAGATAAGAAATTAACAATCAGTGATTGCAATACTTAATTTTCACAGAACCCACCAATTCATCAATCCCAAAAATTCCCACGCAACCTGAAAAATTCTGCACTGGTGGACAAACAGCACAAATATCAACTATTGACCGCTTCTTCTGTGTATTTGATTTCAGATTTTGGGCTTGACCTGTTTTCTTCTGTGCGCTAGGTGTTTGGGCAAGACAACAGCCAATATGCGTCTTCACAGCTGTTGCAGCGGCTGAAGTAAATGTTGTGCAAACTGGGCAAACTTCGAGCGCACTAGCATCACCATTGTTAATTTCAAGTGACTCGGATCTAGTTACTCGAGACCTCTGATTTTTAATTTTGTTTTTGTCAGATTGAATAGACATTGACCTTACTGTTATCTGAAGTTGTGCTACATTTTTAGCCCTCCTTCCTATTTTCATTTCCTCGCTATTTTCTACCTTATCGAAAATTCGGCATTGCCTAATTTCCATCAAATCAATTGTTGATTTCGGTAACTGTCTTCTATTTGTGGAAACTACGAGTATAGCAGTACCTGGTTTCTGGTTGTTCCCGCTTTGATTACCTTTACGCAGGTTTACGTCAGGCTTTCCGTTTCTGCGCGCTCGCACAGGGTCAGACTGTGAAGCACATTCCAGTGTCCCAGTATTGGAGCCAGGATTTGCTAAAATGGCGGCCGTACAGAATTCTGCGAGTGCTCATAAACATCCCGTCTTTCATCATTTTCTTGCCATTTTATTTATACCCTTCTCATTCTTTCCGGTATTGTCCTCTCTACAATCGTACAATTCAATAAAAATTACTCACTGCCCTCCCACGTATAAAAATTAATTAAGAAATATCCAAAACCTACTAATCTAAACTTGGAGGGTACTAAATTTCAAAGCATATTTTTAAACCCTCTAGTTCTACTATAAACTTCTGCACAGGCACTTGTGCCCTAAGCACTCAAATCCGAAAAAAACTAAAATAACTGTTGAAACTCAACAAAGATAAAGTAGCGTGCGATACGATACAATATAGATTAATGTTTATTTAAAAGTTGATTCTTTTTTTAGTATTAATAATTATACCATATCACGTGTTTATCCTTTCCGAGATTAGCTACCTCCCTCCCTGGTTACCGGTCATTCATGAGGATAAAAGATCAAGAGCAGTATATTCAGACATTGAAAGTACCAAATTATATGTAGATTGGGACATTTTGAAACTTTCAGACAATTATGACACATAGAACTGTTTGTTTAAGATCCTTCATGTATACCATGGTCCCAAAATTACAAAGAAATAAAGGCTGTTCCTATTCCGTTGCACAAGCTAACTTAACTGTTATTTTGTAAACGATGTTAATTGTCATCTTTGAATTTCTAATCTAACTTAATTGTTATCATGGCGGATCGAAACTTTCACGTACAATGGAGTTGAAACTTTCAGAGCTCGCAGCTCTTGAACTTCCTTCTGCAGCCGCCTGTTTTCTTCAGTTAGATTTTCACAGCACCGCTTCAGGAATTCGCAGTCCACTTCAGTCTGCTTCAACTTTGTCCTGCAAAGCCAGAAATTATTTAGCCCTAACTTCCTTATAGTTACGCCACTTGAAAGCAGTTGGAACCTTAAGCGGAAATTATACCAGACGGTTACCACAACAAACTGGAGCCTGTTAATGGACCGTTTGTTGTGATTACTGTTTGATATGTGTAAAATCTTATGTAATTGTGCAGGAGAAAGCACATAAATATTTAATTCTGAAGTTTTGTATAACAAACCTTGCTCTTGTGTTTTGGAACTAGACTTCAACCTGCTGGGGACGAAGGTTGAGCTGCTTTGCCAGGATAATTTTTTTTTCTTCTGCGCCATAAATTTCGATTCGGTGAGCTGAAGAAAAGACTCTTCAATTTCATTTGTAACTGATTAATAAATGAAAAGTTACATAATTATCACAAAATTCTCTTTTATCTTCCTTTTTGGTAAAAGCTAATTCAAATTAACAGCTGTATGTCAAATTTTTTAAGAGGCCTAAATATTTACATTGAAATTTTCTTCCAAAGCCTCTCAACTTAAAAACCTAAATATTTAGGTTGAAATTTGCTTGGGTTTCTGAGAAATGGATATCACATTAATTAAGTTAAATAGTACATTTTAGGTGTTGCGGAGACGTCGCGGAGCGGGATCTGATTTGTGGCGGCCGTTGAAAACTTCTGAACTATTATCGGCGGCGGCAAATGCATGTAAATTAAGTAGACTGTCCATGTGTCCCTACTAAACGGTTTGGACGTTTTTACCCGCAAGGTCTGGTACATTCCTCAACACCTTTATTCCATTTCAGAAGCTTACAAACGTTTCTGTTCCAAATTCCACAGCACTACCTCGGTAATATGGAGTACAAGATATGGGTAAACGTTCGGCAGTGAAAATACTAATATAGATACATTAATAATTGCACAACTTTTTTAAATACTAAATAAAGATGTATTTATAATTACACAATTCTTTTCTATTCCCGTGTTTTTCAATGGCCGCAGATACAGTTCTTCTCTCTCAACGCTACCTATATTATCGTTACAATTTTTTTTAATATACGCTTGCCCGTGAGATTAAAATTTGTCGATGGCTATATTACAGTAAAATCTAAGCGAATGCACAGTATTTCCGAAGGTGTGTACACGCGCTATTAAAGTATTACATCCAAAATCCAAATAAAGAATATTGATTGTATTCTGTCCAGATTTCTGTCGTCATCCTCAGTGATATAAAGCACGCTCCGTCCTCTAATTTTCATTGTTTTGTACAAAACCTAATAAATTTTTCAATACATTTGTCAGTTGTTTGTGCGTTGTTTCTAAATTCAATTTGTATAAAAAAAAGTTTGCACCGATTTTTCAGAAGAACATGAGATGAGAGCTGGAGGAAAAAGAATATTAGATGAGAGCTGGAGGAAAAATAATAAATTGAAGGAGAAAAAAGTATTTGCCGATGGCTATATTAAAGTTAAAACTAAGCAAATGATTTACATCCGCTATGAATTTTTACATCCAATTAAAAATATTGTTTGTATCCAGTCCATACTTCCCTCGTTATTCCTGTTGATTATGAAGCACGGCCTGTCCCCAAATTTCCATTGTTTCTAACAAAACCTAATAAAAGTTTTAGAATATTTGCCTGTTGAATAAATATTTGCCGATGGCTATATGAAAGTTGAATCTAAAGCGAATGAGCTGTATTTAAAGAGGTCTGTAGAAGCGGTATGAATGTTTTATATCCACTTAAAAATATTGTTTGTAATCAGTCCAGATTTCCCTCGTAATTCATTGGTTATTATACAGAACCCTCCGTCCCTAAATTTCATTGTTTCTTAGAAAACCTCAAAAAAATTCAAGTGCGAATAGGAAGAAACTACAGCAAATAGTCTTAAAGGATTATATCTTGCAACTCCGGTGTGGAACACAATACATTTTGGATCGCAAGTATTATATCCACCAGTTCAAACGAAAGATAAGCTCTTTGCTAAAAGATTCTTGGCTCTCACCAGAAATACAACAGCCTATATCTATGAAAACTTTAGATCAGGTATGTCTGTCCCGAATATAAACCATTTTCTGGACGAAAATTCCTAAAATAAAAAGGGAACAGGAAGTTTACAAATAATGAACAGATTCCTTCGATCCAACAAGTAAAGACTGAGTTTATTGAATACACTCACCTTATTCAGAATGGAGTAGAAACGCAGGATAGAGATCGCCTTCTTCTCCATCTCCTGAAGCCCGCTGGGAGGGAAACACACATCAGTAGTGCGTCCAATAAGAAATGAAAACATGTGATCATGCCGTAAAAGTAGTAATGACGCAGACTCATGATGTCTGTCTATAAATATGTCTATGTCCATCACATCCACAAATAATGACCTAGGGGCATGGTGCTAAATGAGTACCTAACCTACGTTACATGTGACCAGGGGGCCTATTCATTCATACAGTACTGTATACACCACGTTGAATGCGCGGGGGCTCAACTTTACAACACCTACATTGGCTGGTCGTATGGCCGTATATTGGCATAGAAAACAATAAAAGTTTTACCTAGTCAGTAGCGCACCAAAATTCAATTCAAGCCAGCAAGAGGCGAGTATCGCTCTTTGAAGCATCGAAATAATATTATTTATTCTGTAACAAAATATGCATATATACTAGCAGTTGTGTACTTGAAGGCGAGAAATAGTATATAGGTTTTATATATTTGTAGAGGGAAGTGGGAAATCTATTCAAGCTAGGCATTCCGTAACATTTTATGGAATAACACACCCACGAGTGGTCATGTGACTATTTAGAGACTTGTATGAGGCGACCCTTGCTTCTAGTTCTATGTCTGTTGAAACTCAGCCCATTCCCAGCTCTCTGAAGCATTCCCTTAACCCGGAAGATGATTCCCTACCCCCTCTCAAGAAGCAGAAAAAGATCGTGATTAACCTGGACTGTGGCCCTGTTTTTGAGCGCCCGCCTACTTCTACCCACCACTCTACCCTCCTTGCTAAAGAACAAGGTAAAAGAGCCATTAGAGAGCTCATGTCTAAGGAGGAGGTTTTTGCTTAGGAAGATGGCTCTGTTGGTTCTCCTAGCAAAGAGAACCAGGGCAATGATACTGTCAAGGTGGAAATTAAGCCTGAGGGAGCTACCCAAACTAAGGTGGATGTGGAGGAGGTGAACAAGAAGGACCCCAGTGAGAACAAAGGGTACTCTGCTAGCGGCTTCATGGGAAAAATTAAGTTCCAGGTTGATACCTTGGAAAGCATAGTCTCGAATCTCACTATGGACTTGGAAGCCACTAACAGACGGTTAAAAGATGTGAGTAAATTTTCTCTTAAGGTTATGCATGCCTCTGCCACTACTCTTTGTCTCCTCAATGAGAAGGCAACAGAGGATATAGAAGTTGTCAAAAGCAACCGTGAGCTCTTCAGTTTCCTCAATGAGGAGTGGGCTGATATTCTGATGTCGAAGCGCTTATGGATTGGAAAATAGCATTCTGGGATCCTATGAGAAGGAGGTTGGAGAGTGTTGTTGGTTCCTTGCTTCCCTTTTTGTTTTACTGTGTTTATTTCTGTATGCTTTATACTATGGTTTTGTTTTTTACCCCTGTGTGGCACATAGCTTGGTTAAAACTGAACTTTATCAATACTCTCGTTATGTGGTGGTGTTTGTTTTCCTGTTTCTTTATTTTTGATTGAGGTAGACTTCTATGTTTCATGCTGCATGCTGCACTCTTTGGTGATTAACTCTCTGTTAATTCCTTAGTTTTCCTTTTGTATTGTTGGGTCAGCACCCTTTTTTTGCTATTGCTTTAATCAAAAACTAATTCGAGACTTGTCAACTAAATACCAATTGTTTGCATTAGAGAAAGAACTGTTGAACTTACAAGTTCGACAGTTGTCCTATCTATCGACAATTCTAATTGAAGTGGTAGTTTTGAGAGCAATGACTTTTGGCTATTTTGCAACTATTTACAAATTTTTATGAGCTTGTCAAAGATTTAGTGATGTTCAGAAATATGGTGTGGGATCTGAGAGCTCTTTCAGTCATCAAGTTCGATTTACAAAGAACCAATTTGATAAAAAAGAAATATTTTAACATGAATGTGTTGCTTAAGGGGCATACTTTGAAAGGAATGATTTGGTCGCACTGTGATGTCAACTATGGAACAAAGATAATAAGGAGCATTTTGTATTTCCTGAAGTATTGGAAAATTACTCTCCATAACATTTGGCATCTGTCATTTGTTATTGAACATAATAGAAGCAATAAGAAGGGACAATTAGCTAGGGCACTACAACATTTTCTACAAGCATTTTTGGCGAAATTGGTAAGTTATTGACACTCATAAGTAATATTTTATATTTTAATTAAAAAATTCCTCATAGTCCAATTTAATAAGGCATATATCAGAAACATGAAATTTAAGCATTTATGGTATGATCATTTTAATGGCCTAGAATGTCCAATCACTAAAATAGGCAATAATTTGAAAGGAATGATTTGGTCGCATTGTTATGTCAACTATGGAACAAAGATAATAAGGAGCATTTTGTATTTCCTGAAGCATTGCCAAATTACTCTCCATAACATTTGGAATCTTTCATTTGTTATTGAACATAATAAAAGCAATAAGAAGGGACAATTAGCTAGGGCACTACAAAATTTTCTACAAGCATTTTTGGTGAAATTGGCAAATTTTTTTTTTATTAAGTAAAATAGGTTTTATAGGGTTCCTGAAACCCACAACATAGATTAAAAGAAGAAGAAACGAGTTCAGTTTAGAGCTAAAGCATTAACAAAACAAAGGGACAGGCCACAAAAAGGCCAACCAAGAAACAACCACTTAAAAAGGAAAGACCAAACAAAGCAAAAAGAGGCAGGCACTAGAAGTCGAGTTAAGCCAAGCTCTTGAGCATGATAGGAGCATTGTATTCAAGAACCTCCACCATCTCTGCTGCCTCTTTAACTTTCTAGATGTCTTGGGGTCCATGGGATCCATCATCCTCCCTATTTTTCTTTGTTCTGGCTCTGGTTCTTTTGCCTGGACCCTCGCTCAGCTTCTTCTTCTCTTCCTCTATACTCCTCTAATGAACCCTATTGTCCATCTTTTCTTCTATTTTGTTGATTAGCAGCTTAATGTGGTCATTGAACACTTTAAGAATGTTATAGTTTTTCTCAGCAATACCCTTTAGGGTGTTCTCTAGACTGATCATTTTAGGTTCCAAGTGCTCAACCCTAGCCTCTAGACTATGCTTTCGCTTAGTGGTTTTGTGATCCTTGTCATCAGTACTCTAAATTTTGTCTTTGAGGTCTTCAATTTCATGGGAGAGCCATTTGAAGGACCTATACTGATCCAGCATAGTATTCTTAGTATTGTTGAGGAAGTCCATCTCTATTTCCCTAGACTTATCATTGAGAACCACCAAAGCGGGGTCAATTAGCTCCTCCTTATGGATTTTGCCTTCGGTATCCTCCATAATTTTAGGGTAAACAGCCTCCCTTATGATCCCCATGCGCATTGTATTGATATTGAAGCTCGTCCAAACCTTTTTCCCTTTCCCGGAATCTTGACTTTGATATTCCCCTCTGGACTTATCATCTAAGGTCTCAAGCATAATGGGAGACTGGGTAGAGGGATTTCCCTGTTCGTCTTTGGGATCCTCAAAAATGGGGTCTTGAGCCTCATTGTTGGTTCCTGACAGGGGCTGAAGAGGAGGGGAATTATCATCACTAATCGTGAGATCAACAGAGAGACAACCCAAGCAATCCCTCATAGTGTTGAGGTTTTCCCCTTTGACCTATTTCAGCATTTTTGTGGCTTCCTTGTTTGGATTTCCCTCCTCATCATCTGTATTCATGTCTTCCTCATTGTCATTATATTCCTCATCCGAGGTTATCTCCTTTCTGTCCTTCATTTTTGGATATTTTTTCAATTTTGACCAAGCTCGAGGGTCTTTTCTTGGATGAGGACTCCTTTTTAAAAAAATTCTTCTCTTCTTCCTCACTATCCTTAGAACGAGCACACTCACTATTACCCGACAAGATGTAGTCTGATCCAGAATCTTCATTGTTAGCTTTATTATCCGCAATTTACTTACCCAGAATTTGGGCTTTGAAGAAATCATAAATCAACAGTAACAAGCCTTCATGCAAGGCAGGGCAGGGTTAGCTATGTTCTTCTCTCTAAAGCCATTAATATTCTCATTTATGGAGGAATAGAGATAAAACGGGATGGAAATCTTTTTTCCATGCCTAAAGTGATTCAAAAAGGCAAAGTGGTAGGTATGAATTCTATCAAACTTGGTATCCAAAGTGACGTATGATATGAGGGCCTTGAGAGAAAATTGCCATAGTATTTTCATTCCCGCAAGCTAGTAGAAAGTACCTGTCTTGACAATAGCCTTCTTCTCCTTGTCGTCTCTCACAAAATCATTGACAACATTGTTGGAAATTTTACGATCCCTATAAAAAAATTTCCTAACAATGGGGATGCCAGTGACCATGAAAACCACCTCCTCCATGACAGTGAAGGGCTTACCCTCTATCTCTACCATTCCTTAATTCTAGCTTTTAACGAGAATATTGGTGATCGTCGTCCTACTACCATGGAGTCTTTCTATGAAGGTGGTAATTTCCCCTTTCTGTAGGGCACTCCAAACTTTAGTGCGATTCTTCCACTTCTTTCTATCATTCTCCGACTCCCTTCTGTGTTTCCCCAACCATGGCTCTATACTGGGTACTAGTTTCTGTTTGGTAAGGCGCAACCTTAATGCTTTCTATCTTTCTTCCAACCTTTGTTCTGAGCTTTCTAGATTTTTGCCTTTGAAGATAATTACAGTTCTTGGGAAAGGAAACCTGGAAAGCTTGCAGAGAGGATGTGTAGTAATTAACCTTGTTGTCCCTCCAATGCTTGTCATTAATGTAATAAATCCTCCTAAAAACCCCTTTTCTTTCATGATTATCTTTCATTATTCCTTCAGTACTTTGGACTCTGTCCCCATCGAGAGAATCCTTCACGTCACCTGAGAAATATTTGGCATGGTACCAACTCATGTTAGCCTCCTTGCTGACTACCTGGTTGGCGATCCAGTTGGAGACCCAAGTGGCATCCCTAGACATGTGATTAATGTGGCCCACTTCAAGATTGTTTTGAATGGCCCACGATACATCGAACGTGTTGGCACTTTTGGTGATGTTGAAAGAGTCGACTTCCAACCATAGATGTATGATCCCATTATCAAGGGTAGTGAACTGGAGGGTCACACAAGCTTCTGCAAAGTGATTAATTTGGGATCCAAAGGGAAGGATGACCGCAACGAAACCAAATCCAATTCCTCCATTGCCCGCCTGGCCTGGGTTCCCATTGGATGCTCTATTGAAATTGGCTTTGGACCAGCCAGGCTGAAAAAATCTCCCTTTGTTGTTCTATCTTTTCTCCTGAGCCACATCCATGGACTTTCCTTCTTCGTAGATGACTCCAGCATTAAGATAAGTAGAGTTCCACAAATTGATTCCCTCTAACTTATCCTTCTACATCATAGTTTCCTGGTTTAAAAAAATATGTGTTATGTGATTCTAGATCGTGTTCCTTATAACATCCTACTTGTGTGAGTTGTTGAGCCCACAGGGGTTCCATGAAGTGACTATCATTTCTTACTGGGGGTATAGGCTACCTGGATGGTTTTCTGAGTTCCATCTATAATGTTCTTATTGGCTTCTTCTTGCCTGATCTGACTTGATCTCTTTCTTCCTGGGATTTTTTGTTTAACCCCAACATCAGCTTTTTTTCTACTCTTGGTTGCTACAGGGGAAACTAGAGAGGAATCTATGCTATTGGATCTCTTCTTATTTTGGACGTTGGACCAACCCTCCTTTACGTCTTTGTATTTCACAAAGAGCTCTTCCATCTTGGTGCGCTACCTTGGGGAAATAGTGATCATCAATTCTTCAATTTGTAGGACTAGAGAAGCATTCTTCCAGTGGGGATTCCAAGGAATCTGGAACAATGGAAACAAAGATAGACCCAGGGCACGAGTTGCCTCCTTCCGCCAGGCCATCTTCCTTGGTTTCTTCCATGGTTTCTGTATCATCTTAAAATGGAAGCACTTCCATGTTAAGAGCGTTTAGCCCTCCAAGTAAGTGGTTTGGGGTCAAGTTGAACACCTTGATTTGGTCTTTACTTGGATCTGGCTTTTTCCCCATTTTTCTACTTCTTTTCTGCACTTGATTCCTTCATTCAAGGTGAAATTAGGGTTAGGATCCTGAGGATTCTCCTTAAATTCCCTCTTCTATGACTCTATTTTCTAGGTAGAAATTACAAATAGGTCCTCCTAGCCTTTATCATGTTCATCATAGGATTTTGTGCCTCTTTCTGGCATTCTACCTTGATTCTGCTCCTTTTTCAACTTTCTGGCCGCATTTTCCTAGCTTTCTGGACTGAGACCCTGAGATCTGTGACCTCAAGGTCAACAAAGACATTCAAGGTTCAAGGATGACCTTGAGGGTCAAGGATGACCTCATCCCTAACCTAGGTCAGGGTCAACCTCATCTTTGACCCTGGGTTCAAGTTTTGAGGTCCCGTGATCTCCAGATGTCAAGTTTCAGAAAGAATTATTTTCTCGCTTCCGAGTCATCTTTTTTGGTCTCCGAAATGGTAAAATCTTAAATTATATTTAATTTAGGTCCATTCCTAAAGGGTTGAGGCCTAATTGGAATTTAATTCCCCAAGGTGGCCCCTCTAGAGGATTGTGCCCTAGATCACTATAAAAGGAAGCCTTCCTCTCTCATTTTCACATCCATTATTCACCAAGCAACTTCATGATCAAGAGCTCTCAAGGAGATATTCACAAGCCATCAAGTTCCCTCTCAAGAAAGATCAAGCAAGAATCCATTCAAGTCCTCTTCAAGCATTCAATTTCTCCATTGAAGATCAAGGATTCAGGCATTCAAGCCATTGAAGGGATTTGGTTCAAGCATTCAAGATTCATCATTCAAACCCTAGATCTATCCATTGTGGTGGTGTGATCTTCCTTCAAGATCCTTTGTTCATCTTCAAGATCCATTCATTCTTCCCTCAAGGTGGATTCCAAGTATACAATCATGGAGGTTTAGATTTACATTTGTTAGTGTTATGTTCAAGCTTTCATATCAATATATTTGATTACATTTAAAATACAATTGCATATCTATTGAATATCATAGCTTCATTGTTAGATCTACTTCTACTACTTGCGTACATGCTCTATTTCAATTCCATTATTAAGGTTGATTCCAAAACGGGGTTTGACTAAGGATAATCCCTCCCCCAACAAACAGAACCATTTTTTCTTGTAGGTACAGGTGCGGGCGGATGAATTAAAGTGCAGATCTGGATACCCTTTTTGCTTAACTTTTGAGATCCGCAAACAAAGTCAAAGTCAACCTTCAAAATCTCAAGGTAGTCTTTGACCTTTTATCTAGGACAAAGACTACCTACTTCCAGAAAGACAAAATTTTTATGGGTTTTCTCTGTCTCAGCATTTCCAGTCTAGAACAGGTTGCAAAATTGCTCAAAACTGTACACATGCACCATAAAATAGGTATTTCCAAATAGATTTCATCATGAGGTATGTATCTTATTTTATTTAATTTCAAGTATTTCCAAATTTACATTATATCCCTTACAATTCAAATGTATGTGTAAAATATCGATTTCAGGGTCTCTTTTATGTGCAAACCATTGTTCTAGGACCCCATCCATATTTTATCCTATACATTTTGGTGAACCTGATATACTTACCCTCTTTTCTTTTGTGGAATTAGATGCCCTATTGTGTTTTGTGGTGTTATATTTCCCTTTATATTATCTTGTTGGTGTTAGATTTTTCTTTTATGTTAAATCTTGCCTACTAATTAGATTTCTTGCATTTATATTTCAAAAATACAAAAAAAAAATTGTAAAATTTCTTTCAAAATACAAAAATATTTACATTTTTCATGCTTGTAGTATTACTTTGTTTTCAAAATGTATGATTTTTGTTTTGAATACTTTGATGATGTCTTTCTTACAAAAGATGATAGATCCCTTAATGAGGTACATGGAAGTGAGGATGAAAATTGTTTGAATGAGATCTCCATTGATCCTATTCCTATTTCACCATCCTCCACAACCTCTTCAATTGACCTTTACACAGATGAGTTAAGGATTGATGTTAGTTCTTCTCCTAATATATGTCTTTTCTATGAGCCTACTTTAGAATATTATTTACCTTATTTCCCTTTTATGGATAAACATTTAGTGAGTTTTGACAATCCTGCAATGTGCTTTATTGATAGGGATGATAATCCTCCTATTTGGGATGAACCTTTGGATTTGGATGTTGATTACTCTCTTCCTCATGAAACCATTGTGAATGAATCTACTTTTTGGGATAAGTCCTTAGATAAAGACATTGATTTATCCCCTCCTCATGAAGAAGCTTTGATACAAGAGGGTGATTTATTAATGAATGACATGTATTTATACATAATGATAACTCTTTTTCCAACACACGTGTAGACATTTTAGCGAAAGAAGATGACATTATAGATCCTTTACCTCCATTTGGGATTCCTTCTAGTGATGAGGCATTAGCGGAGAATGACATGAATTCCCTTAATGCTCTCCCTATTAGTGAAGATCTTATGGAGAATCAAGATTCTACCTAATCTCCTCCTAGGATGTCTTCTTTGCTTCCTTCTTGTGAATCTATTTGTAGTGTTGAGACAACTTACATGGTTTATCCCAAACCCTTGTTGACTGTCAAAGTTTGTCCTTGCATTACTATCAAAGGTAAACCTATGGAGTCTTTAGAATCTTTCAATGACCAAGATTCGATAGCTCACACTTATCATACAAGGAATAACCCTCAACCTAATCTAGTGGCTTCTACTTCTTTTCCACCTTCTCAACCCATTCTTCCTCCTCCACCTCATCTCCCTAGCAAGGAGTATGATTTGATAAACCAATTGCAAAATACTCCTGCCAAGATTTCTTTATGGGAGCTTCTTAAAAATCCACCTACCTACTATGAAGCCTTTCAAAAAGCTCTAGCAACTCTTCCTACTCAACCTCCTAATCAAGAGAACATCAATAACTTCTTACAGTGTATGCATGTTACCTCGGGTCCTACTGACATTGTATTTACTCAAAAAGATTTACCTTCTAAAGAAGTTCAAAATCAATATGATGCTCTTATGGTTGTTGTTACTATTAATAAAAGTCTCATTCATAGGACCTTGATTGATAATGGCTCTAGGCTTAATATTTGTACCATGGACATGCTCAAAGCGATTAACAACGATCTTTCAACTATTCAACCTGACAATGTTCCTATACGTGTCTTTGATAACATTGCTAAGAGCACTTTAGGCATCATTATCTTACCTATCAAAGTAGGTCCGATCATCCTGAATGCACCTATTCATGTTATGCCTAGACCTCTCAATTATAACCTTCTTTTGGGTAGACCTTGGTTGCACGAGATGCACGCTATCCCTTCCACCCTTTATCGTAAAGTCAAGTTTATAAATAATAACAAGATGTATACGCTTCATATGGATGATGCGCCTAATCCTTGTCTGAATATTCAAACCCACACTACTCCTACTTCTAATAGTACTCCTACGTTTATTGGAGAGTATAAGGTTAATGGTCTTGATTTTATGAAGCAACAAAGAGAGTTTGAATGACATGTTTTTACTTCTACTTCTAATGCCCTTCATAATAACGTTGTCACTACTTCTACCCACAATGAACATATCAAACCTACTAATGATGACATAGTGACTATTGAAGTTTCATTGACTCCTTCTGATATGGCTTCTAGTTATGGTCCTAGTTATCATTTCCTAGTTAAACAAGGATTTAATAGTCAAGGATGTGGTAAGCATAAATAGGGAATTCAAATGCCCTTACATAGTGGGGGGCATGAGAATTCTTATGGATTGGGATTTAATCCTCAACAAAAAATCAATTTTAACAACATCTTGAATACCACTTCAAAACATGATGAAACTATGAAGGAATTTGACCAAGAAGTTATTTTTCTCAAACTCCTTCATGATAAGATGATTACTAGACCTAAACGCAAAAAGAAACATAGTCCATACTTGAAGACTCTTTCTTTTTGTTTATATCATAGATTTCATGATCACTCTACTAAGGAATGTCAAGCTTTACATTATAAGATTAGGCAGCTCATTGATAGTAAGGTTATTTATATATCATGGGCAATGAGTTGTATTTCAATCCTATTTTCTCTAAATAACATTTATGTTCCTATTATGGAGCTCCACATTATGTTAACAATGCTAGCATAATACTTGGGGGCTCGTTGTCTTGCATAGTGTTGCGAGTGATATAATAGGTCCTCTTCCATCTTTGTTCCTACACTTGGGGGGAAAGGATGTCATCTCCTTCTTTTCTGTCTTTCCGGGATTCACCTCTTTTCTTGGTTAAGCAGTAGCTATCTATTATGTGATATCCAATCATACATGAAAATTTTGGTTTTCATTAAGCATCTTTGTCCTTGATCACAACCTATTTTGTTTTTTGACATTGGGTTTCCATGGTTGATATCTCTCACCTTAGAAACTGAATAGTGTGCTATCCCTCACAAGGGTTACTTTTTCACTTCTTGCATGATATCTCTTTGCATTCATCCCTTCCATGGCCTCATAGGAGCTATGACCTTCTTGGCTTGGACTGGGTGTTGTCTATGGATATTGTCTTGATGTTGAAGAAGGCTTTATCCTTATTCTTTTCTTTCCTTAACATGTCAAAATAGTATGTTTTTGCCATCTTAAGGAGTGGGGCATATATACGGCCTCCCTCATTTTATATTTTGCATTTTTGTTCTAACCTTTTGTTTTGCAGCATGCTAAATCTTAGAAGGTAATGTACATAATTTTCTAAATCCTACAGAGACAAGCATTTTTCAATTTTCAATATGCTAAATCCTCTGAAGGTAACAAACATAAGTTGCTAAATCCTAAAGGGACACACATTTCCAATATGCTAAATCTTTTGAAGGTAACATACATAAGTTTCTAAATCTTGAGGAGACACGCATTTCATATTCATAGTGATACAAGAAGGTGGATCTATGGGAATTCCAAAAGCCATCAGAAGATGTATTACAATTTCAAGGCACAGTTTATGGGTGAACCTATTGGGATCTCCCTTCGGGGTGATTCACGGTAAGGTGGGCATCTTATTGGGCAAGGTAATCACTTTCTCCTTTCTCTCTTTTCACTTTCATGCTAGTAGGACTGGATCATGAAGCTTTCCAAATATGATATTAGTATAGGAAATATTTCTTAGCAAGGTTTCCTCTACTAGTTGATTTAGGTTTGTTTTAGTTCTAACCCCTATTCTTTTAGTTTTCTCTTTTCGCACCCTCGTGCATGTATGTTGAGTTAGAACCATTAGCATGGGGGCTTGTGTCCTTAGCTAAGTGTTATTTTATCTCATTGTGAATCCACTTGGATCTCTTCTTTCTTCTCCTTTACCAAGAGTTTGCATCGAGTCCATACTCTTGCTAAAGCGGGGGCTTAATGTATCATCTTAAAATGGAAGAACTTCCATGTTAAGAGTGTTTAGCCCTCTGAATAAGTGGTTTTGGGTCATGTCAAATGCTTTGAAATGGAATTTACTTGGATTTGGCTTTTTCCCCATTTTCCACTTCTTTTCTACACTTGATTCCTTCATTCTAGGTGAAATTAGGGTTAGGATCCCAAGGATTCTCCTTAAATTCTCTCTTCTATGGCTCTATTTTCTAGGTAGGACTTAAAAATACCTCCTCCTAGCCTTTATCATGTTCATCATAGGATTTTTGTGCCTCTTCCTACCACTCTACCCTGATTCTGCCCCCTTTTCCACTTTTTGGCTGCATTTTCCTAGCATTATGGACTGAGACCCTGTGATCTGTGACCTCAATGTCAAGGATGACCTTAAGGGGTCAAGGAAAACATTGAGGGTCAAGGGAAACCTTATCCCTGACCTAGGTCAAGATTGACCTCATCTTTGACCCTGGGTTCAAGTTTCAAGGTCCCCTAATCTCCGGATATCGGGTTTCAGAAAGAATTGTTTTCCCACTTTTGGGTCAGCTGTTTTGGTCTCTGAAATGGTAAAATCTTAAATTATATTTAATTTAGGTTCATTCCTAAAAGGTTGAGGCCTAATTGGAATTTAATTCCCCAAGGTGGCCCCTCTAGAGGATTGTGCCCTAGATCACTATAAAAGGAGGCCTTCCACTCTCATTTTCACATCCATTATTCACCAAGAAACTTCATGATCGAGAGCTCTCAAGGAGATATTCACAAGCCATCGAGTTCTCTCTCAAGAAAGATCATGCAAGCATCCATTCAAGTCATCTTCAAGAATTCAAGCTCTCCATTGAAGATCAAGGATTCAAGCATTCAAGCCATTGAAGGGATTTGGTTCAAGCATTCAAGATTCATCATTCAAACCCTATATCTATCCATCATGGTGGTGTGATCTCCCTTCAAGATCCTTTGTTCATCTTCAAGATCCATTCATTCTTCCCTCAAGGTGGATTCCAAGCATACAATCATGGAGGTTTAGATTTGCATTTGTTAGTGTTATGTTCAAGCTTTGATATCAATATATTTGATTACATTTAAAATACAATTGCATATCTATTGAATATCATAGCTTCGTTGTTAAATCTACTTATACTACTTGCTAGCATTCTCTATTTCAATTCCATTATTAAGGTAGATTCCAAACCAGGGTTTGACTAAGGAAAACTCCTCCGCCAATAAACAAAACCATTTTTCTTGTAGGTGTAGGTGTGAGACAACAAATTAAAGTGCAGATCTGGAGACCCTTTTCACCGAACTTCTGAGATCCACGAACAAAGTCAAAGTCAACCTTCAAAATCTCAAGGTAGTCTTTGACCTTTTATTTGGGTCAAAGACTACCTGCTTCTAGAAAGACAAATTTTTTTTGGGTTTTCTCTATCTCGACATTTCTAGTCTAGAATAGGTTACAAAATTAGCTGAAACTGTACAAAGGCACTAGAAAATAGGTATTTCCAAATTAATTTCATCATGAGGTATGTATCTTATTTTATCCGATTTCAAGTATTTCCAGATTTACATTCTATCGATTACAATTCAAATGTTTGTGTAAAATATCAGTTTCTGGGTCTCTTTTATGTGCAAACCATTGTTCTACGACCCCATCCATATTTTATCCTATACAGTTTCTTGTTGAATGTTTACTTCCAGACCTATGCCTTCTAAGTGGGGAAACTCCTCTCTGAGATCTATTTTGTCTAAATGTTGACTTGTCAGCTCTTTGATGTTATCTTTCTATTGTCTTGTCGACTCCCTTTCTGCTGATTTATCCTTATCATCCCTTGTTTCGAGGATCTCAGGTAAGATCTCTGATTGATCCTTTTTTTTCCACACTCTTCTGGTATTGGCCTCTATACCCACCTATGGTTTTGTGTTCTCCCTAGATGGGCCTACCTTATCACATCTAATATTATTGCCTGACTTTTTCTTTCTTTCAACAATTTTTTCTTTCCTTTCTTTCTCCAAGTTCTAGAATGATGGACACACTTTAGCTATGTGTCCAACTTTCTTGCAGAGGAAACAGGCAAATGGGACACTTTTGTAATCTAGCTTCTACACATGTTTGCCCAGTTTGGATCAAAGCTCTATAATTTCCAGCATTTCTTGACCCTCTTCCACCCCTATGAAAATCTTGGCATATGTTAGGTGACTTCTAGCAACACTCACTGGGTCTATCAAGAGCAGGGTACCAAAGGAGTTGGCTATTCCATTGAAAACATCTTCATACCAGAATTCTAGATGAAGTTCTGGGAGTCTAACCCACATCGATGCTTGGACAAAGAAATAGTCATTAAGATCTAGCCTTGGTGTCCATTTTTGCAATGCCAGGGTTGCCTTTCCTATAGCCTAGGTACCCGCACAAAGGATTTTTTTGAAGTCCTCCTTACATGAAAAATTAGAGGAAAAAAATCCCTTAGCCATGGATGTGACTTGGACTTGACCCTTTAAATCCCATTTCTTTTTAGTAAATATCCTAACAATATCTATGTTAGGTCTAGACCCCACAAATTTTCCAACAAGAGTATGGTCCATTGAAGCTATGTTGTGATCAACTAGTTCATTGGGAATCTCTATGGCATATTTGCCTTTTTCCTTATCAAATAAATCCTTGATGGAGGGGAAAGAGGACTTGCCTGTAGGTTTAACTCCAAAGAGAGTTGACCATCTATGATTGAGGACTATTCCATTCTGATCACATGCCTGGGTCTTTGTGACTGTGGGAGATGTAGGGGGAAAAGCCAAAATCCCATCCCCCACCCCTGCTTCCTTACCTAGGTCATTTTGCTTTTCCCGTGGGACCCCATCCTTTTTCTTTGGGTCTGTAGGGTCATGTTCTGCAGGAATGCCATCACCAGAGGATCCCACAGCCTACAACCCTGGGATCCCACCCACCTTCAAATTCAAAAAGCCTCCCGCTCCTTCTCGTTCGCTATCCATTTTGTGAAATTGGTAAGTTATTGACACTCAAAAGTAATATTTTATATTTTAATTGTAAAATTCCTCATAGTCCAATTTAGTAAGGCATAGATCAGAAACATGAAATTTAAGCATTTATGGTATGATCATCTTAATGGCCTAGAATGTCCAATCACTAAAATAGGAAATAAAAAATTGAATTATGGCAATTTGAATGACTTTTAAGAAAGGGTAGAACATTCTAACAAGCATACCACTACACAAATATTGGTAGAGAGTGGATTAATTGAAGTGGCAAGATTCCCAGTAGTTGCACAATGTGCGCACTTAGTAACATGAAATACACTAACAAATATGATCCCAACACAATGATAATCAAAACACATGATGATCAAGTTCTAGTTAGTCTAGACTAGAAAAATACTTAAAAAAATTTCATCACCCTTAGAGGGGTTAATTTACTCAATGGGACTTTGTGTTATCATAATGGGAGTTTAGAAAAAAATAGAGAGTGTTTAGGAATATAATTTTCAAAGAATGGTTTTCATCCCCAAGGACAACACAACCCAAATTACCTTGTACAATATATAAGAGTTTTATTAAAGAGGATATTGTCAATATTATTATTTTATTGCATATGCTTCTAGAGAAGATGAAGATGCCCTAAGCCTAGATGAGTGGATACTGTTATTTATTCAAGTAATTATCACCTCATCAAATTACATGGCTTGGGGGCGTATGCACAAAGATAGTGGGCCAAAAGTGGCCACCATAGGAAAAAAATATTCCAACAAACTAATAACCCAATGGGTTTTCTAAAATTTGAAATAACTCAATCTAGTTATGGCTTGAATAACAAGCCTAGTTTTTGAAAACCTATTAGGTTTTCACAATAATAAAAATGTGATGAGGTTTTTAGTAACATCAAATTTGATCATGTTTTTTAAAACATAAAATTATTTACTTTTTGAGCCAAAAAAGAATTTCAAACCCTTGTTGCATCCTAAGAACAACAAATAGATCTGTTTTAGCATAAAAACTAATCACGTTTTGGCTTGGGTTAAATTTCCTACCTTTTTCAACAAAATTTTGCCATGCCCCATTGCCACATAGATAATTATTTGAATTTTTATTTTTTTTCAAATTAAATTGTAATAGCACATTTTTTGATGAATTTTATATTTTTTTATTAAATTTATTTCAAGTTCTGAAAACATTGCCCCCAATAATTCACATAATAGCAACAAGTCCTTGAAAAACAAAAACAACCCAATGATCCTCAAAATGCCACCCCTCAACAATAACAAGAGTCCCAAAATGCTACCCCTCAACAATAACAAGAGCCTCAAAACCATTTAGTTTCTCTAGTAAACCCTATACAAATCGAAGATGAGGATCTCTTAAATCACCTATCACAAAATAGAACCCAAATTTATCAGATTATGAATAGGTTGAAAACCTCCTAGCATGAGCATCAATCATCCCTAGTTATAACTATAAAATTAATTGGCAATAACACCAATAAGGGATCTAGAAAAATTATAAAATGAGGCATATATAGGGATAGATTTAATGCATTCTACTCTACTGGGTTTTCATATGATGAGGTGAAAAGAAAATTAATAAGTAAATATGATATATGTGCTCTTTTCACCGAGCCTAAAGCCAATGAGATCTTATCTCACAATTCAAAGAGGTTTTCTTGCATTGGTGTAATCAGGCTGAGATGAAAAATTCTCTTTGGAATAGGTGGCATATGACATTTGACTGATCACCTTGTAACAATTGTTAGGAATGGGAACACTGAGAGGGGGGGTGAATAAGTGTTCACTATATTTTATCTTTTCTACTTTAATCTTTAAACAGAACTTGAATGCTTAAGAACTGAAATAAACATTCACATAAACATGAAACATGAAATCAACACATGACACCAATATTGTTATGGGGAAACCCAAATAGGTAAAAACCCTAGTGGGAATTGACACCCACTAATATTCTGCACTGGTGTTTTGTGATCCTTGTTAGAAGATCCTTAACCCTGTTAGGAGTTGCTTTATAATTTATTAAGTACAGTAGACCTTGTTAAGGGTCAGACCCTATTAGGAGTCTTTTACAATAGTCCCTGTTAGGGGAGAGGATGCACTATCCTAGAGCTCACTGCTCAAGTGGTGAAGGCTACAACCTTTTGATCTCAGATACACACTATATTTGTTGGATGAACTGTCATTGTAACACTGCTTGTCAAATCAGTTCCTTTGATGCGTTGATGCTTTGACCTCTAGCAAAGCTCTAATACATCTTATACTATCTTCACACACTTCTTCTCTATTCATCACAACTCTCTATCAACTTCCATACTAAATATAATGGGCACATCTTATATTTATATGCGCATACAAAATAAACAACTAGGTCAACCCTTAAAACTATTACATACAACACTTTCGAATGAATTGGCTTAAGCATGTTTACAATAAAACAAGTATACATGTTGGCAACCTAATTACAGTAGGTGCATAGCCTTTACAACATTGTAATATAGTCGCAACACAAAATGGTAACTATCAGTTGCTTGCTCTGTTCTTCACTGGCACATATTGGCTGTGCAACTTCAACTGACTGTAACTTTCTCATACTTACACATCTAATCATGCAATCATAGACTAAGCATGAATATAGTCTAAAGAACTTAACTTCTAGGGCACACACCATAATTCTTTCGTACACACATGCACTGACGCTTTGAGCTGCATGAACTCTGTACACTGTCCAGTCTTCAACACTTAATCGATTTCTGATCTTCTCATCAAGTGTGCTGACTCCAAACTGCTATATGAATTTTTTGTCATAATGAAAACACTATATTAAGTCATATACATCAGTATAGCCAACTTGCCAACAATCTCCCCTTTGTCATTAATGACAACAAAGGAATATGGCCAAGTTGCTAACTGTCCTTAATATAAAAAACTTTTTTTCATCTATACATATACTTATATCTCCCTATACATATTACGATCCATATTCTATACAAAACTCCCCCTTTGAAATTAATGACAAAGGTGTTTCAAAAAATTGTATCTATACATACTCACTGAGGGAAAACATCCGGATATGCAATCTTTAGGTTCTGGATCTCCTTCTTCAAAAATGTGATCAAAGAGTTTACTATCTGGAGATGGGCACATAATGCATACTGAAGCTTCTCCATATTCTTCAAATCTATGGAAGGACCTTGATCATAGGTTATCATAGTGGCATCAATCTCTTTGATGTTCTGATTTAGAATGTCTAATGAGGGCGCAAGAGCATTCCTTAACTGAGTCTGTCTAGCCCTTAACTTTGTCATGTCTTTTTCTGCCTTCTTAGTTTTGTCTATCTAACCTTGGTAGACATTATTGCACATGTTCACATCTGTGGATTTTTCTTTCACTAAACTCTTCACTTGCTCAATCATAGCTTTTGCCTCTTTTATTTTCTTGAAATGAGCATCAGTAAGCTTATCTTGATCCATGCATGCTGCAATGGTTTTTCTTCCTTGATCTGCAAATTCTTTCAAGGATGCTTGACCAGACTTGAGTGAGCTAAGGTCAAGTGCAAATTTGTTCACCAATTTAGTCAATCTTTTCTTTAGATACTTTTCTTCTGCAACTAGGAATGCAGATTCTTCAAGGCTTGAGAAATTGCTTTTGAAATGTGAGATGACTGTACTCACATCATCAACTGAGTGTATCTTTGACACTTTCTTGTACTTTGGTAATAAATTGTTCAGAATGTTTACTGATTCTACTAGGAGGAGATTCCTCATCACTTGCTTTTCTTTGGCCTTCTCCATAGCTAAGACGTTGAACTTAATCAGGTCTTCTTCTCTCCATGAGTCCAAACTAGACGTGTCAGGTGTCAAACTTGACAACAATGCTGCACAGGGAGTGATGGGAGTGCTATCCATCACTTCTTCTTTTACCTTGACTAATTCAATTGATGGTTCATTATTCTTTTCTTTTTTTGTTTCTTTCTTTTCTTCTTCTTTTTCTATTTTTTCTTTTTCTTGTTCTTTTTCTTCCATCTTTTCTTCTTCTTTCTCATTTGTTATATTTTCAATCAATATACCTCTTCTTGATGAATGGGAGGTGTGTTTCTTTATAAAATTTCAACTTCTTGTGTGCTCACCAAAGCTTTCTCAAACTTGTTAAACTTAGTGTATGTGGTTTCCATTGCAATCTCTACATTGTCAATGAAGATGGTGCTATCCTTGAGTGATTATGTCATGGGTGGAGACTTATCTAACTCTGTTTGTGCTTCCAATGTACGTGTTGAATCCTAAGGACCTGTAGATTGTATCTTGATGGTCTCTAACCCTGTGGTAACCATTGTGGGTACATGTGTTGTGGGGGCAATAGGTGGGTACATGTTTCTATTCATAAAAACCTTCTCAAAGGCTTTCTCTGTCTATTCGGCAACAAACTCATAATTTTTATCCATTATATTCAAAGTTCTTCTCTTGGTTCCGAGGTGAGGCTTCACTAGATCTAACAACAACTTCTTTTCTTCTAGTTCACATACAGGAAGGGTATCATCAAGAATCTTTTCACTTATCTGCAGATCTTCCTCAATAGCCCGTCTCTTTTGGAATTCTAGGATATTCCATACATTGTCAGGGATCATTGTTTTTAGTTCCAAGACTGTCCTTTTGAACTTGATCCTGTGCTTTATGATCATGCTATGAATATCTGATTTGTCTATTTCACTATATTTATCATAAAACTTCTTTACTTGATCAATTCTTCCCTCATCAATTATTCTGGCATTTAGCACATTGAGACTAGGTTTGAAACTTACTTCAGGAGGTGCTTGAGTGTTCTTTCTGCATCTTTTTTCTCATGATGATGGATGACAAGTGCCAACCTCTTTCTTTATCTTTGGCATTTCCTTATACTCAGGAGGAGCAGTAAGGTTAATGGTTTCCTTGGGTGCAAAAGGAGTATCATCAATTATATCCTTTTGTTCATCAAATTTCTCTATCTTTACTTTCTTCAACTTGGGATCTTATGATTCTTCCTTTTGCTGCATTTGCGCTTTTTAGTTCCAAAGCAATCTTTTGTTCTTTTTCTTTGTCAAGATCTTCTTGAGACACACCATGTATTCTCAAGATCTCTGATGTGACTTTAGCAACCTTTCTTTTTGTTGCTGCGCTATTTAGTTTGGCATCTACTTCTCTTGTCTTCTCCTCATAAGTTCCCCACCTAGGTTCATTAGGATCTTTGGGGGCTGATAGTAGAACCTACGCATATGCTTCAAGTACCTATTCCTCTACCTCATAACCAAGTGGATGAATCCACTTAGTTCTTGGCTCAACAACTTCCATACAAGTTGTGTCTGTCTCTACCATAAAGAAAATAGTATCCTTATACTTTTCCACAATGCTCACTGGAATTTTGAACCTCATTTGCATCTTGACCCTGAAGGTCTTCAATTCCAATGTTACACAATCTCTCAATGTACTCTCAGTGGATGCTTTATTAGATATCTGTGGCATGGTTGGAATGGACTTGTCCAAATACAAATCTGATACTCTCCCAACCATATGAAGGTACATGTAAATGATCAAAGACCCAAACTTGAATATCTTGGTCTTGTCATGCTTGATTACCTTGATGTTCTCAATCAACTATGCGTGCAAGATCTCACACAAGTTGAACTCTCCATCTTCCTTCACATGTCTGATGGATGCTATAATTGTGCCTGCAGACACACTATTCACCCTGCTGGTGTGATGAAACCTATATCCAAGTATCATAGACATCAATTTGATTTTTTCTTGCTCAATAGGCTCAATTGTCATCCCGTGCCTATCACTCCTTGAATTACATGTTTTCTCAACAATTTTCCTAACATCCTTGCCCACAGGAAGGACGACGCTTGTCCTAGAAAGTCCTATCATCTCATGTATTAGGTTGTTGGTGATTCTTACTGGCACATCACCTATCTAGAACAAATCATCATGAATTCTACTCAATAGTATCTTAATCGATTCACTCTCATAAAATTCATATGTCGTAGCATACTCAACTATGGGGTGATCATTCCACTTCGCATATTCATCTAGGAAGGTTTTGTCTAGTTTTAACATTATTTCCATGTGCGTCCTTAACCTATCCAACCCTACTAGTTCTTTCTTGCAGTAGATGTAAGCCCTTATGTCCTCGACATGCATAACACCCATAGGCATGCGAGAGAATGCTTCCTCTAAATCATCTAGGGTCAACTTAAATGGATGCTTCTTAAATACATATCTCTTCTTCTTTGCAACATCAAAAACTATGGGAGTGGCCATGAATTACTTGTTTAATCACTTTCCAACTGATCTCAGAGATAATCTGAAGACTTCTAAATCGACGCGATGAACTAGGGTTTTTGTAACCAACCAAATACACTGGTAATTACTGCAAATCACTAATAGATCACTCTAAAAGTCTTCAGAACAACTTCTAAGGATCTTTTTGGTTTTTAATCGCTCTAAATTTGAAGGCAATGAGTAATCAAACAACTTTTTGTGTACTTAAAGTGAAAATTATGCCATTAATGCTTGTCACGTAAACTAGGTTGTCACTTAAAAATTTCCAACTTGAGTTCTACTAATAATTAGTATGTGTTCTCTTCCACGAAGTTTCTCTTATACTCCAAAAGCTTAAGTTCAAAGCCACATACTCTGAGAGTGAGTATAGCAGCCACAGAGGGGTCTAAAGCTAAATTAGCTTGCCCTATGACCCTGAGGGCCATTCATCTAGATGTAGAGGGTGTGTCCACTATGGATGCATCCAATACATTCAAATCAACTTTGTCCTTCTTTCCTTATGTCCAAATCAAGCTTGCATCCTCTGAGGCTTTCACAAACTTGACTTCTCCTTCAGGATCCAAAACTGGTTCTTCGGCCTTTTTAGGGCTTTCTTGACCTTATGTCCTTGATCTACAGAACTTTGAGATATGTCCAGCCTTGTTACAAGAGTGAAAAATGAATGGAGGTCTTATATTCTAGCACATTGACATGAGTCACCATTCTGCACTGTCTCGCTAAGTAACCATTATAGTTACATATCTGACATGTAACATTCTGAGAATTTCTTACATTTGTCTGATTCTAATTTCTCTGATCATGGTGAATCCTAGTCTTCTTACTAGTCTTGCAATTCATAGCTCTATGACCAAATTTATTGCATGGATAACAGTAACCATTAAAAGGTCTTACCTCTGTACAGTTCCTTGCAATGTTTCCATGCTTGTTTCTTGCAAAACAAGTGCATTCTACTTGCTTGCACTCATTCTTAGGTGGTCCACCATTATCTTTGGTTTGATCTTTAGTCTTCTCAGTATCAGTAGAATCTTTTTGTGTATCCTTTCTTGCTCGCATGTTGTCAATCTGATTTTGTGCTTCATTGTATCCAATACAACTAGTGTCTCCTTTGGCTCTTCTTGCATACAATTGAGATTCTATCAAATCAAAACTGGTGCGTAATTTTTCAATATGATTCTTTGCTTCTTTCAATTCAGACTCCAAGCTTTCTTTACTATTCCTTACTTCCAAGATTTCCATGTTTTCTTTCCTCAGTTCTTCATTGAGTTGAAGGTTCTTGTTGACTTGTTCATTATAGACTTCCTAATTATTGATCAGCTTATTGTTATAGACTGAGTTTTTTGTGCCTCTCTTCAAGCTCTCTTGGTATTGATAACTCAGTATAACATGGGAATCATCTCAAGGTTGTGGGACCTTTTCTAACTAAGATAAGACCTCCATGTTCTAGGCTAGTTCCTCTTGGATTATCACCTTAGTCTTCTCTTAAACAGGAAAGTAAACTTTGAAGGGAAAGGGTTAGAAGGAGTGCATGAAAGGGAAATGACTGAAAGCAAAATACCTACTAGGTGATGCACTGAAACTAGGGTTTGGATCTTAGTATAGAGGGATGAAATCAGTGAAAGACCTAGGTCTAGTAGATCACAACTTACTGAATAGGCTTGCATAAGTATTTCATAAGAGGGCTTGAACATTAGACATTCTCTTTAGCAAAAGGGCATAGGAATGAGACAGAATGATAAGGGGCTGAAGAATACCCACAAACTCACTCAAATCAGATCAAACATAGTAGTACACATATAAGCTAAAAGTAAGAGGGATTGGGAACCCTAAATATCACTAAAAGCATTCATAAACCTTAATCCAATAAGAGATAATGCAAACATGGAAGCACAGGGACATGAAGGATTGGCACAAACTGCCTCTACAATATTTGTATTATCAATGGGAATTTATAGAATGTGAGAAACTAGAGGGCAAGAAGAAATGCCATAGATAGCTTCCTAAGAAAGAGTCTTTCTTCTTTAAAAAATGTGAATTTTAGGCTCTAAGGCTCTCAAAAAACAATATATACAACACTCACTGCATGCAGGCAGAGTCCAAAAACTAACCAAGGTTACCAAATTTACAATAATAGAAAAAACCCTAGGGTACTAAGAACCAAAGTCAAATCTAATCATGAATATCTTTCTACAACATCATGGCCGATCAGATAAATGACCCATCCCTGTACCGCAATCAACCTGCAGATCAACAACCTGGATTCATCCTCCTCCTACACAAAAACTCACCATGAATGCTAATTGGTACCTTCAGAGAATAAGAAATGACCCCTGACAGCTGGCCAAACTTCTTCATCATTTCCCCTAACTGCACATGTCTTAGCGACATAAACTCACAGCTACCCACCGCTCACAGCTTGCAAACTGAAAATTGGCAAAAAACCTTCTTGGAAATATTTGAATTCGAATACTTAACAGCTAGCCGGTCACCTTAAAACATGCCCATTGATATCCTTTTCTTCCCGAAAAACAAGTGGCTCAGATCATCGTTGAAATGGTTGCAAACCCCTAGAAAGGTCAAAAATCCACCTCGACAAGCTTGGACCAATGAGCATCGAGCACGTCATAATTGACCAACACCTCAAAAGGTAGATGAAATTGGACCCTACATTAGATGGTGGTCGCATGATTGCATGGGATCAGAAGATCCCATGTGGTCACACGAACACCATAGATCTTTCTCCCCTGTCATCTTGCTAAGATTCTCGGCCCCACCTTGAGTTTTACTACAAACTTGACTCCGGGTCACCCCTGGGTTCAATTAGGGACCATGCAAAAACCTTATCTGTGCAACCACGCAAAGGTTTTTCAACCTCAAGCCCAGAACTACCATGTGTCATTCCCTTATTCATTCCAGTCGCTACATCAGCAAACACCTCGGCACCTTCCTGACATGGACCCACTCAAAATTTTAGATTCCCATCTAATGACAGGCGTAAGATCGCATGGCCTCAGAAGATTCCATGCGGACACATGACCACCATTAGATCTATGCTGACTGCCACCTTGCTTTAGAAAATCCAGACCCACCACCCACTGAGATGCCCATCAAATGATTGTCACATGATCTCATGTGCTTAGAAGATTCCATGAGATCATACGACCACCGTAGATCTTTGTCGCACTTGTGCCATTACAGAAACTTTAGGCCCCACTGACCACTTGTCACATGATCTCATGTGGTTAAGAGATGACATGCGATCATGCGACCAAAATAAATCTTCATTGACTACTGATTGGGGCCTACCTGGTACCTCAGGGCTGTGCACTTAATGACTAGTCGCATGTTCGCATAGCCTAAAAAAGGCCCATGAGATCATGCGACAAGCCGTAGCAGCTTGTCAAAAACATCAAAAGGACCCACCTGGTCGGAGTTGCACACTTAGAAAAAATGTAGATGCCAGAGAAAGAAGTGCAAAATAGCGAAGGTCAAAAACATCCTAGGCTTCTGAAGCAAAGGGTCGAAAACACAGAGGGTTTTTGACACTGAACAACTTTTTGAACCTTTCAACACCAGTATTTCCTGCATGCATTCAAACTTGAATATCTTTTTGGGCTTTGCAAATTAGGGTGTGCGATCAGAGCTAGGGCTTGACATTACATTCAAGAACATGGGGTTAAGGGCGCAAATCATAGAACTTTGTGGATCAACTTCGCAAGCTAAAACAAGTTGTAGTAGGGACTGTGGCCAAAATTGAATAACAGGGAAATTTTGGGTAACATTTTGGCAGCCTCTACAGGATGTTAGCCTGCTATACATGGATCAGTGGCCTTGCCATATCCATTGGGCATGGGGTTATCACTGGAACATAAAAACTTTGATAGAGGAACAAAATTGAACTGGGAGGACGAACTTGTGCATGGGCACTTCTTGGAAAATAGGAAACTAATCTAGAAAGTAGGGAAGCTAACCTAGCCTAAACTAACTAGTTCATAGCATTGGTCAAACAAAACCATTTACTCTTTGTGAGAAATAACTTCCCATCCTTCTCAGCTTACAATAATCCACATGCCTCTGGAAAGCTATTACAAGATGAACATAGGAGATATACAGGGTCACTTGCTTGAGAAGGATTTTACTGATATAGATTTTACTCACTTGGTCAAGTTGATTGTAAGCATCACTATTCTGAGGAGGATCAGTAAGAAGCAATAGGGCTTTACTTACTTGGTCACTTGGGGCAGCAAGCTGATTTGGTTCATTTTCAGCCTCAGCTTCTAGTGGAAAATCACATTGGGATGCTAGCATAATTTGTACTCCTTTGATAACCTCCATCCTGGCCAAATACTTGATAGGGAAACCAAGAGAGATGCTAGACCTGGAGCTTTCCTTGATAAACTTAAGCTCTTGAGAGATTACTTTAGTCTAATTGACCTCCTCATCATGCTGGTTGGAAATGACTATCTCCTATAGATTTTAGGTGTTCTTTGGAAGTGTGGGCTTGTCATCAAGATGCAAGCAAAAGTACTCCATTTTGTCCAAGAATTGATCTTCCTCTTCTTCTTCCAGATTCTCTTGTAGGAGAAGTATACTATTGTCAGCACCACTATCATGATTTGCTGAGAACTCATTTGTCTTGACTTGTGCAAAGAGAGCCACCTTTAGATCAGCAATCTTTTGCTCCATGCTCTCCTTTTCTTCTTCAAGTTGAGCACATTTCTCAACCTGCATCTGATAGCTTCTTTTATATGTTTTAGTTGTAGAAGCCAGGAATCTTATATTTTGCTTGAGATCTTGCAACTCTCTCTCATGAAACTCCTCATGAGCTCTCAACTCCTGTTCTTTCTTAAGCTAAAATTCAATGCCCCTATTAAACATGGCCTCCATTAAAATTTTTTGGTCTTGAACCACCCTTTCACAATTATTCTTATGAACTTCCAACTCCTCATAAGCAACCTTATGAGCTACCAATGCCTCTTGAAAATATTCTTCTTTTTTAGTCATAGCAACACTAATATCATCACTTCTAGAGTCAGAGGGCTCAACTAATGAATTTTGCACTACCTCATCCTGCTCAACATAGACGGGCATCTCCTCAAATAAATCAGTTGGGCTCTCACCTTCTTTACTTCATTTCTTATCCTAATCTAATTTCTCTAATCCATCTTGGGGATGTGCTTGAGAGGCTACTATCTCTTTTTATAACACTTCTGACCTTTCTCCATCAGGAAGCTCATAGTTCAAGAGAACAAGCGGAAGATCCACTGCCTCCTTCCCAAAAAATGGGTTCAGGTGACTGCCAGCTGCTTTGATGCTTTGTGTTGGGACTATCTTCTTGTCTGGATTATAGGGATGGAAAGGTCTCTTCACCAAATTCTGCTTCTTTCTCTGATGTCCTCCTTGACATGGCGGTCTACTTTGCTGGTAGGATTGTCCCAGAACTTGGTACTGCTGACTGGAACCTTGACTCTAATTTTGATAAAGCAATGCAACCTCCTGATCCTACTCATCTATAGTGATCAACTCTTTGGTTAGAGCCTGCAACAGACTCATCATCTCTTGGTTTGTTGCTTGTTGATCACTTTTCACTTTGAGTAGCTCTTGAGGAAGGTCATTTACGGATTCCCCATACCTAGTGCTAGCCTGAGGCTCTATTAATGTAGGCATGGGAGTAAATGAAGGCATTTTTAGAGGTATAGTGGGTTGAAGATTGGGAGAGATAGGCATGGGTGGCCTTGGGGTTATCATACCAGCCTGAATTAAGCAAGTTTTTGCCTTCACAGCTAAATCAAACACCCGAGGTAATGAAGTACCTCCTAAAGATTGAATCATGACAGATATATCACTAGTTAGGCTTCTCAAAAAATAAAGGAAAGAACAATTTGCTGAAGGCCTTATATTCACTGGAATCCTATTCCATGTCTTGAGAAATCTGCCATTAAAATCTATCATCAGCTCTGGAGGATCTCTCTTTATAACTTGGAGTTGCTCTACTAGAGACAAAGAATCTGAATCATCCTTAAAGTTTTTGCTGAGGAGGTCTCCAAGTCTATCCCATGAAGTAATGGAGCCAACTACCAGATTTCTAAACCATTCCAGGGCCTTACCCTTAAAGGAGGCAGCCATCAACTTGATGGCAACATCTTCCTCTGTGATATTGTGTATACTACAGATAGTGGCCACATCTCTAATGTGTTCAAGGGCTGTAGTCTGTCCTTCACCAGTGAAATCAAGTATACTTTTTAGTGCTACCAAGGGGACATCATGGTGTTGGGAAAAATTTAATGGACTACCCTGATTAAAGGGTGCAAATGCAAATTGTCTTGCCATCAGAAGGGTCTATTTTCTTCATAAGCTCTATCAAAAATTGGGTCACTGATCTTCATAACACCAATGGAGTCGCAAGATATAATTGAATACTAACCTCTCTAAGGTCTACATTATGCCATCAATATATCAGAGATAGCATAACTTGAATGTGAATCTGAACTTCAGTCCCACTGGGCATGCCAAAATTGTTATATACTAAGTTTTTTGTGCCTCTGTTCAAGCTCTCTTGGTCTTGATAACTCAGTATAACATGGGAATCATCCCAAGGTTGTGGGACCTTTGCAAACTAAGATGAGACCTCTAGGTTCTAGGCTGGTTCATCTTGGATTATCACCTTAGTCTAATCTTAAATAGGAAAGTAAACTTTGAAGGGAAAGGGTTAGAAGGAGTGCATGAAAGGGAAATGACTAAAAGCAAACTACCTACTAGGTGATGCACCGAAACTAGGGTTTGGATATCAGTATAGAGGGATGAAATCAGTGAAAGACCTAGGTCTAGTAGATCAAAACTTACTGAATAGGCTTGCATAAGTATTTCATAAGAGGGCCTAAACATTAGACACAACCTATGACCAGCAGGCAGACATTCTCTTCAGCAAAAGGGCACAGGAATGAGACAGAATGACAGGGGGCTGAAGAATACCCACAAACTCACTCAAATTAGATCAAACATAGTAGTACACATATAAGTTGAAAGTAAGAGGGATCAAGAACCCTAAATATCACTGAAAGCATTCATAAACCTTAATCCAATTAGAGATAATGCAAACATGGAAGCACAGGGACATGAAGAATTGTCACAAACTACCTCTGCAATATTTGTATTATTAATGGGAATTTACAAAATATAAGAAACCAGGGGGCAGGAAGAAATGCCATAGATAGCTTCCCAAGAAAGAGTCTTTCTTCTTTACAAAATGTGAATTTTGGGCTCTAAGGCTCTCAAAAAACAATATATACAACACTCACTGCATGCAGGCAGGAGTCCAAAAACTAACCAGGGTTACCAGATTTACAATAATATAACAAACCCTAGGGTACTGAGAACCAAAGTCAAATTTGATCATGAATATCTTCTTGCAACATCATGGCCAATTAGATAAATGACCATTCCCTGTACTACAATCAACCTACAGATCAACAACCTGGATTCATCCTCCTCCTGCACAAAAACTCACCATGAATGCTAACTGGTACCTTCAGAGAATAAGAAATGAACCCTGACAGCCAGCCAGACTTCTTCATCATTTCCCCTAACTACACATATCTGAGTGACATAAACTCTCAGCTACCCACCGCTCATGGCCTGCAAACTGAAAAATGGCAAAAAACCTTCTTGGAAATATTTGAATTCAAATACTTAACGGCTAGTCGGTCACCTTAAAACATGCCCATCGATATCCTTTTCTTCTCAGCAAATGAGTGGCTCAGATAATCTTTGAAATGGTCACAAACCCCTAGAAAGGTTAAAAATCCACCTTGGTAAGCTTGGACCAATGAGCATCGAGCATGTCATAATTAACCGACACCTCAGAAGGCAGATGAAACTAGACCCTGCATCGGATGGTGGTTGCATGATCGCATGGGATCGGAAGATCCCATGCGGTCACGTGAACACCGTAGATCTTTCTCCCCTATCATTTTGCTAAGATTCTCGGCCCCACGTCGAGTTGTACCACAAAATTGACTTTGGTTCACCCCTGGGTTCAATTAGTGACCACTCGAAAACCTTATCTGCGTAACCGCGCAAATCTTTTTCAACCTCAGGCCTAGAATCACCATGTGTCACTCCCTTATTCATTCCAACCGCTACATCAACAAACACATTGGCACCTTCCTGACATGGACCCACTCAAAATTTTGGATTCCATTTTAACGGCGGGCATAAGATCGCATGGCCTCATAAGATTCCATGCGAACACACATCCACCGTTAGATCTACGCTGACTGCCACCTTGCTTTAGAAAATCCAGACCCACCACCCACTGAGATGCCCATCAAACGGTTGTCACATAATCTCATGGGCTCAGAGGATTCTATGAGATCATACGACCACCATAGATCTTCGTCGCACTTGTGTCATTGTAGAAACTTCGGGCCCCACTGACCACTTGTCGCATGATCTCATGCGGTCAAGAGATGACATGCGATCATGTGAGAAAAATAAATCTTCATTGATTGCTGACTGGGGCCTACCTAGTACCTCGGGGCTACGCACTTAATGGCTAGTCGCATGGTTGCATAGCCTAAAAAATGCCCATGAGATCATGTGACAAGCCGTAGCAGTTTGTCAAAAACATCAAAGGGACCCACCTGGTCACAGTTGCACACTTAGAAAAAATGCAGATGCTAGAGAAAGAAGTGCAAAATAGTGAAGGTCGAAAACATCCTGGGCTTCTGGAGCAAAGGGTCGAAAACATAGAGGGTTTTTGACACTGAACAACTTTTTGAACCTTTTGACACCAGTATTTCCTGCAAGCATTCAAACTTGAATATATTTTTGGGCTTTGTGAATTAGGGTGTGCAATCAGAGCTGAGACTTGACATTACATTGAAGAACATGGGGTTAAGGGCGCAAATCATAAAACTTTGTGGATCAACTTCGCAAGCTAAAACAAGCTGCAGCAGCGACTATGGCCAAAATTGAATAACAGGGAAATTTTGAGTAACACTTATCATCAAATTATTCAAGTTGTTCTTTCATAGATGCATTCTCTTCATTCAGCTTCTTGACCTTTTCTCCAAGATCACTGTTAGAGCATTCTTTTAAATCCTTTCTAAGTCTTTTGATAACTAATTGAGCATCACTGACTTTTTCTTTTAGTTCTTCAATTTCTCTTTCTGATTTGTCCAGGTCTTCAAGAGCAGCTTCAAGATTTCTTTTCAGATGTTTCATTTCTACTTTTTCCATGATCTCCTCAAGTGGTTAAACTTCTTTGCTGAGTACCAGAGCTTTGATACCAATTGTTAGGAATGGGAACACTGAGAGGGGGAGGGGGGTGAATTAGTGTTCACTGTATTTTATCTTTTCTACTTTAATCTTTAAAGAGAACTTGAATGCTTAAGAACTGAAATAAACATTCACATAAACATGAAACATGAAATCAACACATGACACCAATATGGTTACGGGGAAACCCAAATAGGTAAAAACCCTTATGGGAATTGACACCCACTGATATTCTACACTAGTATTTGGTGATCCTTGTTAGAAGATCCTTAACCCTGTTAGGAGTTGGTTTACAATGTATTAAGTAGAATAGACCTTGTTATGGGTCAGACCCTGTTAGGAGTCTTTTACAATAGTCCTTGTTAGGGGAGAGGATGCATTGTCCTAGAGCTCATTACTCAAGTGGTGAAGGCTACAACCTTCTGATCTTAGATACACACTATATCTGCTGGATGAACTGTCATCATGACACTACTTTTCAGATCAGTTCCTTTGGTGCACTGATGCTTTGACTACTAGAAAATCTCTAATACATCTTATACTATCTTCTCACACTTCTCTATTTATCACAACTCTCTATCAACTTCCATACTAAATATAATGGGTGCATCTTATATTTATACGCGCATACAAAATAAACAACAAGGTCGGCCCTTAAACCTATTACATACAACGCTTCCAAATGAATTGGCTTAAGCATGTTTACAATCAAACAAGTATACATGTCGGAAACCTAATTACAATAAGGACATAGCCTTTACAACATTAGAATATAGTCGCAACACAAAATGGTAACTGTCGGCTACTTGCTCTATTCTTCACTGGCACATAGTGGCTATGCAACTTCAACTGATTGTGACTTTCTCATACTTGCACATCTGATCATCCTCTCATAGACTAAGCATGAATATAGTCTAACCAACTTAAATTACAAGGTGCACACCATAATTCTACCATATGTACATGCGCTGATGCTCTGAGCTGCAAGAACTTTGTACATTGTCCAGTCTTCAACACTTAACCAATTTCTGATCTTCTCATCAAGTACGCTGACTCCAAATTGATATATGACTTTGTTTCCATAACGAAAACACTATATTAAGTCATATACATCAGTATAGCCAACTTTCCAATAATTATGAGGTTCCTTTATACTTTTTGAGAAAAATATATTGTGAGTTTATCCTCAGAGAGCGGTTGGACTACTTTGACATGAGGGAGTTCCAAGGTAGAGGGATAGGTTCTTCCTAGGAGAGACCAGAGGCTAAAAGGGTGGTAGATCCCCAAAATAGGGTTTCTCTACTTGCGAAACCCATGGTTGATGTCATGTTCCCAGTAGCACTAAAGGAGTCTATGGAGTTAGATACCCTTCAAGAACTACATCACTGAATGATGTCATCATTCAACATGGCACATGATTAATGCAACCTCTTGGACTAGAATTTTATCCAACACCTACACAACCTACCTCATCACTAGGTACACCACATGTCTATAGTGAGTGTAGTGGTCATATGTGTCCCATTTTCCCACATATATGTGTTGGGGTAGATACCAATGCGAATGAAGATGGTTTCACATCATCTTGGTTTACACACACCAAGAGTAGATGTCATGCTACCACTAAAGAAGATATGGAAATCACAAATGACTTGATGATTGGCATATTTTCTGGACAAAAGGTGTAGGTATGTTTATTTGTATTTATAATATTTTTTTTATTAATCACTTAAAACTTATATTCTTACAAATAATTTATCATTTATAGAATAATTTAAACTCATACATGAACATATGTATTTCAGGGTGCAATAGCTAGTGTAAGTACACCATGTCATACTCCTTTGACTTCACGTGCACCTATAGCTTCAACACTAGAGGTAAAAAAAAATTAATATTTTTAAAATAGAATAATACCTCAATTTCTAAGAAATTTTTGACAATATATACTAAATTTCTCTAATGTATATTTATTTTGTGTTTGATAGTGGTTGTCAAGGGATCAGATTTCCTAGATTGAAGATGTCACAATTTTTTCCATTCGATTTGGCCTAGAAAGCTATGTGGTATTATATTTTGAACACCTCTTATTTGTACAATTTTTAATCAAATCTCCAGATGATTCATTTAAATTTATGTTTGTTTGCTTATATTAAATATTATATATTGATATCACTTATGTTAATTTTGTTTGTCTTAGGGTACCCCACCTAGGTTCATGAGATATTGTGTCCATTGACCATGAAAACTTATAGATATGCACATTAAGGTGGAAAGAGTTTTCTTGCAAGAAGGTTTCACATGATAATCACCTAGAAAAAATAAATTAATTCCCAAAGTCAACCCATTTGGTAGGCCATTTAGTTTGAAAAAAAAAATTCAATTTACTTTTGGCTTGGGGAAAATAGAAAATGCAATCCTTGATTATTGAACTCTTACCATAGAGTACATCAACACTAGGAAAATGAAGACCATCATTCCTTTTGGATTGACAATCAACTAGGTGTGAAATAAATCCCTTTGAAAATTGATACTTGACAAATGTAACACTATGCATACTAGAAACTAGAATAAGTTGCAAATCGATTTGGCTTGGAAAACCTAGTAGATGAAATCACTGGCGTCTAAAACTGAATATGGGGGCTCATTATTACATGTATTTTTTATTATGGTAAAATAGGTTTTGAAGGGACCCAAAACCTTTTATACAAAAATATTCTTATGTAATCAAATATAGCATTGTAACACCAATGAAAGACCTAAATCAAGCTACAATAGGAAAAAAAAAATTAAAGGAAGAACAACAACTAAGAACCAACAAAAACTACAGAGACAACTAGAAAACTAGAAGACCAAAAAATTGAGACCACAGACTATGAACACCAGCTAGGTTAAGTCCTTGAGGGTCTCAATGACCTCAGCTTGCAATTGGCTCATATTAAGAGCCACTTTCTTTAGGTCCTGCAAATCAATAGAAGCGGGATGGGATTTTTTCTTAAAATTCCATCTGGTTCTTTTTTTGGGCCAAAACTCTCCTTGGCCTCTTCCATTATCAATGTCCATGTCCACGACCATTTTCTCTTCTTGCAGTTTATCTAGGTTTCCCACCATGAGCCTCATGGTATCAATAGTGTTGTTCATAGTCCTATAGCTTTGATTCATGATTGTTTGGAGAGAAACTTGGATGCTCTTGGCTCCCTCCTCAATCCTAGAAAATCTAGCCTCATAATTTTCCTTGAGTTTCACAATGACCTCAAGAGTTCTTTTAAGACAATTAGCAACCAAAATTTTTTGTACCTTTTTCCACTGGGCATATCCATTGTTCTAGTTGGAAACAAAAGGAGTTTACACATTATTCTTACTCTACACCATAGACTCCATAAGCTCCAACTTACTTCTCATAACTCTATGCTACAGTTGCAATTCCTTGAGTTCATGAAAAACCCACCTGAACATAGTACAAAGGAATCTAAGGCATTCTCCCTAGCCACCGCAATGACATTTGACAAATGCTTATGCTCAACAAGAAGGAGATTAGATTTGAGGTTCTTATGTGAATTAGCATGAACCACACCCACATTCCTATAAATGTGATCGCTAGAGGCAGGGGAGTGGGTAGGAATATGTTGTCTATGGATAGGGGGATGCACAGTCATCTAAGATTTTTCATGACATATTTGGTTTTTTCCCTTATCAATGACCTGAATCATAATTTTAATAAATGAAAGCCTCCAAATTGTGTTGAGCCATTCAACTAGGTACTTGAAAAACTTATCAAAATTAACTATGGAGGGCTAAAAACTGGTAAATATGCCTAATTATAGCTAGCAAACACAACCCCAAAGACATTTCTCATTACAATAACAAGGTTTCAACTTATTTATTCTCAAAGTGGGCTACATAAAATAATTATTAGAGGTGTTCTTATTTTTCCTTAGTCAAATCATATCATGTCCACTTCAAATTTATTCAAAATTTGAAGGTACCAATAGTTGGCTTGGTTTGGTCACTTGATTTTCTTATTTTTTATCATTTAGAGGAAGAAAGGAGTTATTATCAGCTATACTAACATGGTGGAAGACCTATAGTATTTACTATGTGATGCTTAAAGGTTGGATATGTTGAAAGTTAAATGTTCATTTTGTGGATGTGTTCATCGTAACATGAATTTTTCTTGTATTCAGGGATGTTATTTGATATTATATGATATGGTTACTTTGGTTTATTTTGGAGAGATGATGATGTGCACTTTGAGTTCTTTGATGGTGTGAGGCCTTGGTGGATTCACATTTAGAGGGTGGTTTATCATGATGTCATGGATATATTGTATATACTTTCAATGAGGAATTTTGACAATGATGATATCGTAGCATAGGATTAGTTTGTGATTATTTGTTGATAGTTTTGTATCTTATTGATTTGGAGATCTTAGCTTCACATGATGTTACTAACATATCAGTTGTGTGTGTATAAACCTATAGAATCATTAGTTAGGTTGTGTATACCACAATTCCATGTGTAACTCAGTAACATGTTTTAGTAGGAGTTATTGGAAGTGATGTCAATTCACATTGGATGGTGGATGATCTTCTTTAGTGTTGCAAATATTGGAAGATGCCTTAGATCATTATTTTATTGAAAGGTCTTTTTCATTTACTAGTTCACTAGTAGGATATGCTTATCTTCATGGTGATTTGAGATGTTCACATCTTTTAGGAGTCAAGGAATCTTTGTTCAAAGTATGGTTTATGATTTTATTTGATAGGTTATCATGGTTTCTGTTATGTTATGGTTTCTCTTAATAAACGTTTAGAGTTATGGCATGATATAGTTATTTGATATGTTTATATGGAGAATGTAATGTCCTAGGACAAGATGGTAAGATCACGTTATCATGTTTTTGTTTCTGACTCCATGGTTGGAGCTTTTGCATCGATCTCATTAAATAGTTTTAATTATATTAGGTGGATGATAATTTCCTTGATACTTCTTGATGACACTTTGTTTCATTTAGAGTTTGGCATGGATTGATTGATTGCAAGTTATTATGGGTAATTCAAGACTTATGTGATTCTTGTATTTTGTTTTAATTAGAGATATGTGTTATAAATATGCAACATTGATTGTAATTGATATCATAATTTTTGAAATGATAGAGTGTTGATGGAGGTATCAAGCATTGATGTTGGAGTATTGATGATATGTTAGTGACAAACATGGTTTGGAGGATGATACATTGATTAATGGTACTTTTCATGTTGGTATGATAGCACATTAGTTTCCCTTGGTATGGATGTATTTTGATTGCTAAGAATGGCATGGATATTAAAAATCATGATGAAAGTTCTTTTTTAGGATATGGTTCAGAATATGTCACATATGTAGTTTCCTTGGTCCAAAGTATATTCATATAATGTCACAACATCCCAATCATTTTATGGATATTATTTTTGCATTAATAGAATCTCTTTTTATGGGTGTATGCACAAAGATAGTGTGAAAAAAATGTTTACCATAGTGGGAAAAAGTCCAAATAACTAATAACCTGATTGGGTTAAGGCTTGCTAAATCCAAGACTCTATTTAAAAAAATCAATATAGTTTTTAATATATAGTATAAACCCATTTGAGTTTTTATTATAATAAAAGCCTCATCAGGTTTTTATTACAATAAAAACCTGATTATGTTTTATAAAACATAAAAAAAAATGTGTAGCTGAAATGTCATTAGAAACCCTATGCCACAGACAAATAATAATGAGAAGAGTGCAAAATTTATAGAACCTGATGAGGTTTCATTCTGCACAACATTTTTATAGTGCTTCCAATAAATATTTTCCATGTTGCATCATCAGAGAGGTAGTATTTCTTTTTCTTTTTATTTTTTGAAATTGAATTGTAAAAGAAATTTTTTTGATTAATTTTTATTTTTTTAATTAATTTTATGGTAGATTCTCAAATCATTTCCAACAAAAAAATACACAACAACAATTCCATGAACAACAACAAAAATAACAACCCCAAAATATTTCTCCTCAACAATAAGAAGAGCCCCAAAAAGCTACCCCTCAACAACAAGAAGAGCCTCAAAATGCTTCAACTCCTCTAGTAGACCTTGTAAAAAACCACACATGAGGATCTCTTTTATCACCTAATATAAAATGAAACCCAAAATTTTCAGATAATTAATAGGTTGATGACCTTCAAACATGATCATCATTAATCACTTAACAAAGTTTTAGAATCAAGTTGATAGTGCTAAAGAAGCATCAAGACAAGTTACAAAATAGAGCACATAGACGGATACATTTCATGCATTCCATTCTAATGGGTTTTCATATGATGATGTGAAAAGAAAATTCATAAGTTAAGCTGATACATGTGCTCTTTTATCCAATCCTAGAACTAATGAGCCCTTCCCTCTTTATTCAAATGGGTATGCTATACATTGGTGTAATCATGCACCAGGTTGATAAATGATTTCTGGAATAGGTGATAAATGGTCTTCGACCAATCACCTTTTAACAATTATGAGGCTCCATTGTATTTTTTGATGAAATTATATTGTGAGTTCATCCTTATCAAGTGACCAAACTACTTTGACAAGGAGATCCAAGATAGAGGTAGAGGTTCTACTCAGGATAGACCAAGGTCTCAGAGGGTGGTAGACCCCCTTAATAGGGTTTCCCTAGTTGTTAAACCTATGGTTCACATCATAGTCCTACTATCCCTAAAGGAGTCTATAGATTTACAAACTCTTTAGATGGCCACGTCATTGACTAATGTCATCATTTTCCATAGAACATAGTTTAGTGAAGCCTTTTGAATATGGGGTGATCCAATGTTGACCTTATCTTTAGCTACACCACCTAGATCTCTTGAGGCCATTAATCATATGTGTCCCAATTTCTAGTATAAATGTTCTGGAGTAGATATTGATGTGCATGAGGATGGTTCCACATTTGATTTGTGTACAAACTATAGGAGTAGATGTCGTCCTGCTACTATAAAGGATATGGCCCTCACAAATGACATGCTGATTATATGGTATTTTCTAGTGGAGAGAAAGTGGATGTGTCTTTATTTGTATTTATAATATTTTACTTATTAATCACTTAAAAATTATAAATGTGATTATATTTTTAAAATTGATACATGAATAATATGCATTTTAGGATGTAGTAGTTGGTGCTAGTAGATCTCTCATATTCCTTCCACTTCGCATGCACCTATAGCTTAGACACCAGAGGTAATTTTTTTATAATATGTTAAAAGTAGAATAATACCTTGATTTCAAAATATTTTTGATAATATATACTAACTCAGATTTATGAGATTGATGATATCACACTTTAAGCCATTCTCTTTGGCCTAGAAAGCTATGTAGTATAATATTTTGCACACCTCTTATGTATAATTTTTAATGAATTTATGTAGGTCATTTAAATTTCTAGGTTTGTTAAATTATATTTAATATTGTATATTGATATACCCTATGTTAATTCAGTTTCTCTTAGGGTACCCCACCTAGGTCCAGGACATCTCATGGGTGAAAGGCATCCTATGAGACACTAAAACATCAAAAGACATCCTTGTAGACACCTAAATGCCAAAAGGTAATTGAGTACAATTTTAATTCACACATGTGTTTGAAATTATTAAATGATATATTCAAGCATAATCAAGAATTCATTTGCTGAATTGTATTATAATGAAACATGTACATGTAGATTGATTTAAAGTCTTTTTTTTCTCTTCTATATACAATAACAATTAGGGTTTATAGAATTGATGAATACACCCGATGTACTAAATTTTTAGGAAAGGGAAGAGATATGTCTATCTATGGCTTTTAACAATCTAACCAGTTCAAATTTATCTTCATTATCTTCTAATTTTGCATCAACTTCAGCTGTGTAACATATTCATCTTCACTTCCATCTCCTCTTATTAGTTGAAATCATCTTCTAAACTCCTCTTAGATTGCATTCTTCTTCTTTGAAAATCCCTAAATGTAATACCCACTTGTATGTTGCTATTTAGGTTTATGTGTCCGAACTCATTTAGGACCCTTTTTATGTGTGTGCAAGACCTTAATTATGCTTTAGATAATACTTTGACGTAATGTGACTAGTGCTTTATGATGATACATTTATGTTGATGTGACTATTACTTGAGTTATTTCAAGCTTATATTTAGATGATTTTATTATTCATGTTATTTAATGTGATGTTTATTTGTATTTTCATTAAGTTACTAACCCTTATATCCAAACCTATGTTGATTATTGATATGTTTTATGCTTCTGATTGATGTTTCTATATGATGAGAGACAGAGTCATAGCTACTTTTTTATGAGATCCACAGAATGTCCCAATCTTCATTATTGTCCATTATAATCATATATATATGTATGCACATGTTCAACTTTGTGATGCAGGTTTGTAGGTATCTAGCATTATCTCCCATGAATTGGAAGAATTGAGCATGCACTTACTTACATCTTGATGGTGGAAGAGGGGAGGTAGCATTTAGGCCCAAAACTATACCCTATCCCTAAAAAAATTGTCCTATATAAGGAAAAGTATCTCTTAACCCACCTTTTTGGATTCATCAAGGCAACACAAATATTTCTACCCTCAGTATGCTTTTGGTCTATCTTCCTCCTAAGTTTATTTTGGAGTTTTGAGTGAGGTATGTGTGTACACTCATTTAGGCATGATAATGCATTCATGTTTTAATATTATTATAATGTTAAGTTTACTAAGAAAATGAAACTAGAAGGTATTGTAGGTTTATAAGTACATATATACATATATCATCGTAAAAAATTAAAGAATGATCAATTTTTTATAAAATAACAATTTCATGAATATATATATATATATATATATATATATATATATATATATATATATATATATATATATATATATATATATATATATATATATATATATATATATATATATATATATATATATATATATATATATATATATATATATATATATATATATATATATATATATATATATATATATATATATATATATATATATATATATACAACTTCCTATTATCATTAATAAATAATAACTATTTAATTATTAAGTAATGTTGGATATTTTAATGATTTAATTAAAGTCTTAGTGTTCAATTTTAAATTGTGATTTATAAAATATTTTATAATAATCATAAAATTTTGATAATTAATAAACATATTTAACCTATATTAAATCATACATATCTAAATGTGCAAGATTAAATGATATTTTTTAAAAAATTAAATATTAATTAAAATAAGGAAAACTTATTATTTATTGAATTCTTTTTTAGTTTTTCTGATTTAAAAATGATTTTTGATTTATTGGAATCTTGTCGTGAATCTTTTTCTATTTTAATTTTAATTTTTTTTTGTAAACCTCTTTTTTAAAATTTTTTTTTTGGCTTAAATAGATGAATGTGGTCTTTTTTTGGGGCGTTGGAAAAATTTGAGAAATATCTGTCAGAAAAAAATTAGTCTTTTCATTTCATACAGAGTTTTGTGTTGAAGAAATTTTAAATGCTTGGGAATTGGCTTCTTTGGATTGAAGGATTTTAGTTTTAATTTTTTCAAATCCGATCCTCTGTTTGTAAAGTAGGTTTGTAAAGTAGAGAATCAAACCTTTGTATCTATTTACAAGATTTTTATTTGAATTAAAGAACTATTTTCTTCATGCCTATTTTTTTTTTCAATGTTTGCATGATGAATTTTGATTTATTTTGTTGATTAATTTTGATTGGAATCGATTATACTTCTTTTTTGAAATGATGGTTTGGTGGTTTTGTATTCACAAGAACACTGTCTCTCTCTTAAATCAGTTTTAGACTTTGGACTCCCTACGGCTTACCAGATGTACCATAACAAATTTTCTATATTTAAACTTGTTATTCATCATGCTAGTCAGTTTATATGGATAGAGGCACTACCTCTCTAGCAAATTAGTGCATTCAATAATTGGTTTTTAATGCCAAATATCAGATTTTATTGGCTGCCCTTGGTCTCAGATATCTACGTCATTTTTGGTGCATGTGTGCTACTGATTTAAGCCCCTTTTTAATTAATATTACACCTATGTTTTGTCATCTTTTTTCCTAGATGTATTCCTTGTTTTCATGCCACTTTTCCCTTGCATTTGGGTACTGGTCTTCTCCCCCCCCCAAAAAAGACATATATAGTATGTTTCTAGCGCCAAAGTAGGGGCTTCATGGTTACTTGTGTTTATTAGAAAGGAGATCCATTGACTTTGATCAGACCAGAGCCTAGTATGGGCTCTGCTTTAGTGTTAAATGGGACACCATTTGATTGCCCCTCCTCTGGTAAACAAATGGCATTATAAACAAGTCTTCCAATGCCAACTTTCATAGAGGAAGGTTGAAGTTTGACTGAAAATAAAAATTAAATATTTTGCCATTTTGGGTGATGCTTTTTGGAATACCAGTTACCCTTTTTTTATGTTTCTCCTGCTTAGAATGGTGTGTTTTCTTATGAACTATTTTCTTTATTGTTGCATAAACTTTAAAGCCCCTCTTCCTTCTTTTAAATCACTGCTTATATTAATCTTTTTGAAAGTATAGTTAGAGAGCTTTGTAAATAGATTATTACGGTTGCACAATTACATTCATTGTTAAATATGAGAATTGAATAGTAAGTTTTAACAAAGAATTAGTATGCCATCAAAATAGTAGGGATAAAAATTGGTTAGTTAAGCTTTAAGGTAAGTATTAGTACATTAATAAATTATTAATTATTGATTATGTACAAAAAATAGTAGTTAATGGCTGGTAATTTTAATTAAGGATAATGTTAATTTAATAGTGAAGATACTATTTTTTTTTTTGAATCAAGATGGTATTACCACTTAATATATTATATAATTTTTATCATTTTTACATAAATCTGGTTCTAAAATAAGGGGCTCCCGGAGAAAAGAACCAAGGGAAAAAAAACTCTGTTCATGATCCCATCACGAAAAGAAAACCAAAATTGATGGATCACTGTGGGCTGAAGCTTCTCAACAGTGATACCATCTTACATCATTGTATATCCACAGATAGCTAGATTTAGCTAGTATAGATATTTACACCTCATATAGATTATAGATAGATATTCCAAAAGACTCATCCACAGTAGGCGATGAGTTTACAAAATGACTCATGCATCTATGCAATGAGTGAAAATTGATTTTATCAACAAAAGAACATGAGAGAAAAGGTGACTGTATCAGAGAATTCTATATTAATAATTGTTGCTAAAGTCGATGATGCATCGATTAGAATCTATTAAAATACCCCAAAAAGTGTAGGCCAAAGTGCCATGGGGAAGAAACTACTCAAATATCCATACGGGCCAATGAAGAGTCCCCAGAACCTAGACCAAGATTCAAGTTAGGAATAGAACGAGATTGCAGAGCCGAAGAAGCCAAATGGGAGGAGTCTGCTTCCAATAAGTCAAGCATGGCGAATACCACTTGGTGAATACTACTAATACATTCTTTGGAAAGAAAACCCCCATATTGCTAGAGCACAATTTTTATGGGGCAAAAAGATTGACATTCCATTGCTCTTTTGATACTTTCATAGACCATAAAAACTGATTGATCTCTTAACAGAGTGTGAGGGTGGAAAAAACCCCCCAATAGGGCAGCACCACCCCACATATCATATTTCTAAAGAGCGGAATGAAGCTTGTGATTCTGTAGGAAGATGGGTTTCACATAGCGACCTGCTATAGTATCTAAATGAACTGGAGACTACATAAGATCAACCAAATTAGAGAAGAAAATAGAAAGGAGCTGAGATGGAAAGATAATCTTTCTGCTGGAATGAGAGATAATTTCATAACCAATGATTCTCCTAATGCCATGATGAATGTGTGGTCCTTTGTAGTTAAAAACAATAGCAAGCATGTCATCCCTAATGGGACCAAGGAAAGGTTTTTCCCAAGCTTCCACTTCCAACAAAACCCTATAGTTCCAAGGATAATATTCCATGTGCAAAGATGCGCATACTGAACAACATTCAACACTCAAACTAGCTCCCATTAGAAAGCTAGAGCATCCTGACATGGCTAAGAAACAGTTGAGAAAAAATAGGGGACCTAAAATAGCAGAGAAAGAACCATAGACTACCCAAAGCCAACAAAGATACAAGCAAAGAAATTGGTAAAGGAGAGATATCTCATGACCCTATATAAGAACTTCGTAGACATAATTGTAGGAGCCACCATCACCAAAAATAATGATATCAATTCACATTAAAGATATAAGATCTAATGAAGATTTCTCAAAAATTAAGAGAACACGAAATAACTGCCAGCAGCCAAAGCCCACAAGTGCTGAAACGTGTGAATGATACCAATAGACAAACTGAAGCCATAGAAAAGAAAACAGACTCATAGCTAGATTTTGGGAAATGATAGTGCATTGGACAAAATTCAACTTTAGAAATGAAAGAAAGTACTATGACAGGTGGGCAAAAGAAAAGGAGTAAATAGAAGAAGACGTCACAATTATGAAAACTTCAAGAAATGACCACCGGTGGAGGCTGATGTAAAGTCCAATGCAGAAGATTATCATAAATCAACATGAGGGAGGCAAAAGTATAAGTACTCACACAATATTCTGATGCCAAGTAGGGACGCATACATGTGAAACTTAAAATCTGCCATGCCAAATAGTAATTACCAATATGCCATTCTTTTTTTTTTCTTTTTCTGATGGGACATTATCGCAATGCCGAATTGGAAGCAATCATAAATAAAATCACCTAAGAAGAGAAATGACAAGGTGGCATTTGGCATGTCATAACATGATTCGATGCCACTGAGGAATACAAATATACTTATGAGATGCCAAATACTTACTTTTCCACCTTGTCATGCCTTTTCCACAGTAAGATAGGACTGCTACAGTGTACTATAAGATATGCCCAACAGAAAAAAGAATGGCAAATTGACATTTGACATGACATAGCAAGATTAACAACTAACAACTCCCTTGTGTCATTTCTTAGATGATACTTTCTCTAATCTAATTAGTGGCCACCACAACACTAATTGGAGTAGAGAAATATCCTATGTCACAATTAGGAGTCAATAAAATGCATTAGATAGATTCCTTCCCAATAATACCAAGTAGAAATGGGTACTTATTAATTTCAGTCAATGAGATGGAGGGGTCCAACAAAACTTTGTCACAACCCAGATTAGCCAAAAAGTCCGCCAAAGAATTACCCTCACGAAATGTGTGATATATAACAAAGCTTTTAGAAGAATCAATGAGCCCCCAGATTTGAAGAAGAATATATCTGAGCTGCCAGTTCAAAATCTTTCTATCAATACAAGCATTAATGATGATTATGAATCTCCTTCAATATGGAGGTTTGAGATCAACATTTTTTTTGCAAGTTGAATTCCTTCCAGCAAAGCAATAGCTTTGGCCATATTATTTGTACCTGGGCAGATAGAGCTTGCTAATAGAGCAATAACTTTACCTTACTGATTTCTTAAACAACATCCAATACCTAACTCACACAGATTCCCTCTTGAAGAACCATCAAAATTTAACTTGATGAGAGGACGCTTGGGAGGTATCCACTTAACATCAGATCGACAAACAGGGGCTTTCCTGATATGAGGGAAGATAGGAGAAGAAGGGGGAGATATATACTTCCATTTGACTATTACTGAAGAATCCCAGGATGTGAAAGTCACATTTGGGTTGAAATGAAGAGAGGACATGCTATTGACTTGTTCAAATATCGACCATTCAATAGTGTTCAATATTGAAGAGATGTCTGAACTGATCTTTTTGAATATTCTTTTATTCCTTTCCCACTAGATCGCCCAAATTACTGATGCAGGAATGATGTACCATAAGCATGAAAATAATGAATTAGAGTATAAGGTTGGCCAAGACTAGAAGAGCTCCCATAATGATTTAGGGTGAGGGAATGAAATAGATAATTTACTCATAACAAAAGACCAACACGCCTGAGCAAAAGAACAATGAACAAAAAGATGATCTAAGGATTCTAAATGATCATTACATAAAACACAATTAAAAGTAATTGCTATGTGAAGCCTGGCTAGTCTGTCACTGGTAAGGACCTTTCCTTGAACAACAAGCTAGGAAAATACTCCCACCTTAGGGAGAATTTCTTTATCTCAACAAAAAGAAAAGGCCCATTGGATACAAAGATGACTATTCATATTCTACAAGGCAACATAACCCAATTTAACAGAATATACACCATCTTTGGATGGGCACCAAATTAGTTTATCACTATCTTTCGACATAAGGACCAAACAACTGGCAAGGATATCTGATAATTCTTTAGAAGTAAACATATCTATAGGCAGGGACAAAGGATATTTCCAAATAGCTTGGTGTGTAGTTTCATCCACATGATCTATATAGTCAATCAACAATTTGCCCCACAAAGCTGAAGCAACATGCATAGCTTGATCTAGGGAAGCCACAAAGCATAAAGGGGGGAATCCATTCCATGAATCTTTCCAGAATGAAACACTAAATCCATTATGAACTTCACAAGATAGAAATTTAGTAACAACAAATCGAAATGAGACCATAAAATTCCAAGTAGGAGACCCAGAGGGAGGATTAGATATGGTAAAAATTCTATTTGGATTGGGGGTATCTAAATATTTGGCTTGCATAATCTGACACCATAGTGCACGAGGCTTAGCATACATATTCCAAACTAACTTCACACCAAAGGCTTTATTTTTGAAGGATATGTGATGCAGCCCTACCCCTCCAGCTTCTTTATTTATTGAGAGTTTCTCTAGTGAGACTAGAGGGACTTTGTTTTCATTGGACATGTTGGAGGTCCAGAGGAAGGAACAAAGGATTTTTTCAATACATGAAACAACTGACTTTGGGGCTTGAAGGACAGAGATATAATAGTTAGGGATGGTTGTTAACATAGTTTTAATGAGCAGGATCCTGCCAAAGAGTGATAACCATCTTGCCTTCCAAGCAACAATTCTATTTTTCAGCTTGGAAATTACCAATTCCCAACAAGAAGACTGGACCTGACCAAAAAAGAAAGGAATGCCAAGATATGTAGATGGAGGGTTGTCAAGGGGGAAACCAAAAATACTAGAAATTCGATTTTGAATAAGTTGTGGAGTAAAGAACAAATAAATTTTGGATTTAAGTGGATTGTTGACTTGACCGAACCCTGAAGTGTAACTGTCTAGAACCTGCTTAATGCATTTAGCCTCTTGAATGCTCAATTTCCCAAATAGGAGCATATCATCGGCAAAAAAATTGTGGGAAATAGAGAAAGTAGAATTAGGGATTGATATACCTTTCCAGTTATGAAAATATTTTTGAGCTTGAATAGATCTGCTGAATGCCTCTGCCATAATAATAAATAAGAAAGGGGTTAGAGGGGCTCCTTGCCAAACTCCTTGGGATGCATGGAAAAAACCTGAGGGGACACCATTAAATAATACAGAAAAAGATGCTCCTGAGAGACAGTGCTTTATCCATTTACACCATGCTTCTAAAAATTCAAATTTTTGGAGAACTTTAAGAAGGAACGACCAATTCACTTTGTCATAGGCTTTCATCATATCAAGTTTCAAGACAAAAGAAGGGATTTCAGATGATTCAATAGTGTGGAGAACTTCAAGAGCAACTAGCACCCCATTCGAGGTCTCCCTACCTAGGACAAATCCTCCTTGTTGAGGAGAGATAATGGATGGAATGATAGGTTTTATCCTAAGGTAGATTGCTTTGGTGAAGATTTTATAAATAGAATTACAGAGGGAAATAGATCTGAAGTCAACAAAAGTGCTAGGATTATTATTTTTGGGGCTCAGAGAAAGATTGGTAGTGTTAAAGTTCTTGAGAACATAGCCCTATTTACAAGATTCTTCCAAAGCCAGCAAAAGATCCAATTTAATCACATCCCAACATTGTTGATAAAACATCATCATAAAACCATCTAGACCAAGAGCCTTGTCTGGCACCATAGAGAAAAAAATAGAATGAATTTCCTCAAGAGAAAAGGGTCTCATTAACTGTTCATTGTCCTTGTCTAAAATGAGGGAGGAGATGGAATGCAACAATCTATCAACAGCCTCCCGATTGATAGGTTGGGGACAAACTGGGGCTAATAAATTTTTAAAGAAACATACCCCTTCCTTACTAATTTTCTATTGTGATTTAAGGATTTCACCAAATACTGTATCCTTGATAGAAATGATAGCAGATGAAGCCTTTCTCATTTTGGATGAAGCATGGAAATATTTTGTATTTCTATCACCCTCTTTAAGCCAAAGCTCTCAAGAATTTTTTCTCCAATAAATCCCCTCTCGTGAACAAAGAATTTCCCAATATTTCTGAAGGGTTAGTTGTTTGTCAACTAAGGTAGAGTTCAGACCGCCTTGATGCTCTGATAAAAAATTTGAGCCAGTTCATCTTCAATCTTAGATTTTTGATGAAAAATATTTTTAAACACCTCCTTATTCTAGATGACAATCTTTGATTTAACAAATTTGAGCTTAGTTGAAAATTGGAACATCTTGGTTCCTTTACAAAATGGGGCACCTACCCACCATTTCTTTAAAAGAGACAAAAAATGGGGATGTGTAAGCCACATGCTTTCAAATTTGAAGGTTGAACGTTTATTCTAACTTCCTGATGCAACAATGTTTAATGAGATGGGGAAATGATCGGACTCAAAAGTTGCCAAAATTTCTAAGGAGATAGTGAAGTTTAGCAATTTGAAATCACAAGACATAAGAATTCTATCCAATCTGGATGAAATGGGAAGAGGTTCTCTACGGTTAGTCCATGTATACATACCATTAGAAGGGGGAATGTCACATAAAGAATTATTTTTAATGAAAAAGGAGAACTCATCTATAACCCTCTGAGCTGTAGGATTTCCTCCAAACTTTTCCTTCAGGTCTGAGATGGCATTGCAATCTCCTCCTAAAATATTAGGAAGATCATGGAATCTACTAAATTGATCAGCGAGGGATTCCCATAGACAAAGTTTGTCATGAGGGGAAGAGGGGTCATAGACATTAAACATGAGGAAGGAAACATCAAAGCTGGAGAATTTAAGAAGTTGCCAATTTAGATTTGTAGCCAACAATTTACCTTGCATATCCTTTTTCTTCCAAAGAGGTAAAAGACCTCCAGACGCCCCAGATGAAGGGACATAGGAGGAGTCCCACTGGGACCATTTGGGGATGATTTTATCATACGAGGCTTGAGATAGCTTAACCTCTTGGAGGATGATGATATCATATTGAGACGAATCAATAAATTTTTTTATTCTACTTCTTTTGTTAGGGGCATTTATACCCCTGAGATTCCAAAATAAAATCTTCATTGAGGGATTAGAGAGAGACACACTCTCCTTGTTCTAATAATGGGTGAAAAGGAATCTAATAGAATAGATTAAATACCTGCATCTATTTCATCTTTGGTTTTAGAGGCCAATGGCTTCCTACCCCTCTTCCTAGGGGTCTTAATTATAGATTTTGGGGACAAAGGTATTCGAGAGCTTGGCGATTGGGGAATAGATAAATCCTGGGAATAGTCAAAGTCCTTATGTTTGATCGAGGGGGAACTCATATAATCTAGATTCAGATCTTGAAACTCTCCTTCAGCCGTAATTTCAACAATAAGTTGTGATGCAACTAAGATGAGAATGTTATTGGACATGAGCTGGAGTTCTTGGTTCATGAATAGGGGAGTGGAGAAATATGGGATAGGAGCAAAAGGTTGATTGTCGAACAATAGATTCTGCACAACCTTATTAGCATAATTTACTTTTGCAAGTTGACAATGAAAGAATAGGGGGTGATCAATCCATGATGCAAAAGAGAATGAAGAGAAATGTTACGAATAGGGAAATTCCAAAGGCAATCGATATGAGATGAAGCTGACGCTAATGAGGGGACTAAAGAATGAGGTGAGAAAGATGAGCCTATCATACTAGAAGTAATAGCAGATCTGATTTGAATCAATGGTAGACTATAAGCTACTAATACAGTTGTAAGAAAGAGGAAAAGATTAAGAAAAGAAAAGGAGGAGTCTGTAGAACCAAACAAGTTAGAAATGGTAGTCTTTGAGCTATTGTGTCTGAGAGGTGATATTCGTGACTCAAGAAGCGGAGAAGGAGCAGGGGACGAAGGGGTTGATGAGGGGGTTTGGGAGAAAAACTTAGGGATGGAAGCAAAGCTCTAGAAAATTTCAAAGGAAACGTTATCAAGATTCTGACACTGATGCGAAAAATGGCCCAAAGAATTAGAGAGATCGTCAATAGAGGCTAGGTCCTGATACTCAATAGGCTGATTCCAAACCCCAAATTTAGAGAAAATTGAAAGTTTAAGCGGCTAAGTTTTGGATTGCTTCAGCAGAACACATACTCTGATGGGGAGATGTGGCTAAAGAAAGGGCACCAGGTCGTGCTTGACAAAAATACCTAAGGTGTTAGTCAGAATTTCCACCTTAGCAGGGTCTCTATATTCTAATGGTAGATGAGGTAGAGATATCCAGTAAGGCATGAATGGGGGTGGGGCCAGATTAGCATAAAAATGTGGGATCCAAGGCATGGTGAAGATCATAATACCTTTACAGAACCAGCCCTTAAAATTGTGTACAGTCGACTTGTACTTAGAAGAATCAAAGATTGCCACAAAAAATAGAGAATCTTTCTCATAAAGAAACAATTCTGAAAGGCCTTCCCAAGAAACACTAGCCCAAGCAATTAGATCATCAAAATCAACATGAGTTTGTAACTTACCAATAAGTGTCAAAGACCTGAAATGTTCAACAAAAGAACAGATCATGTCAAAGGGAAATGTTACCCTTGGTTCCGCTGGAGGTTGTTGGTGAGCCTCCTTTTGAGGGAGTTGATCCTTCTTCTGATGGAAAGGGGGATTCAAGATATGCTCATGGGTATGTGGGTTTGGATCAAAGGGAGCTTGGTGATTGATTGGAATATTATTTGGCAAGGAAAGAAACATGGGATAAGCAACTGGGACACAATTGGGAGAAGCGAGAAATGATGGGTAGCCAGATAAAGTAGGAGGACTAGACAGAATGGGGTTTGAACTGGAGGGCAAAGGAGGATGACATATATCAAAAATAGGTTGAGGGGAAAATGGTCCAACGCAATAGGCTTGGGCATGTCGACAGTGATGATAGGTGGGCTAGGGAAAAGATCTGTTATCTTTTGCAACACCCAATGGATGAGGGCCAAGAATACCTTCGAACACAAGAGCGTTCTGCAAATGCCTTGAGGGAGTATATCTTGGTTGACCATTCATTTTCTGGTGGTGTGGATGGGAGGAATGGGACAAGGAGTTGAGGAGAGCATGATCCCTCCATTTTCCTTGTAGAAAGATCCATTGAGGAACATGATCAGTTTATTTATTTTTGGTTCCTTGATTTTAAATGAATTTAATAGTGAATATACAATTATATGCATTATTAGTCTTAAGTAAGAAAGATCAATTATATATAAATCTTGTTAAATAGGGAATAGATTAACCTCTATGTGTGAGAGATATTTAAGTTTAGATTTTAATAATATTACCTTCAAGAAAGTAATAAAAAAATCCATCCTATGTATATATTTCAATGATGTTTCTCTTATTTGACGAAAGCTTATTTGTTATAGAATGTAGTTTCTATTTGGTTTTCAAGGTTGTTAAAGAGATTTTTCTTTATGGGAACTAGTGTGATGCAGGAGCATCCTGGGTGTAAGAGCAATCTTGCATCACCCAAAAAAAAAAATATTTCTATTTTTATATTCAATAAGGGTTATTTTGTGCAGAGCTGCTATTTATGGAAAGTTACTATTTTTTTGGTAATGTTCGTATGTGCTCAGAATGATCTGATTTCTTTCTTGGAGGTTCATTTTGGTCATATAAGTCTGCCAGTAAAGTTTCATTGCCAGATCAAGTGTATATTGGAAGATATTGAGGATTTTCGGTATTGGCAGCAGGGTACAAAAACTTTGAACTCAGTTTTGAAGGCTTTAGAGGCCCCGAATGAGGTCAAAAATTTGGGTGATGGGCGCTTGTGCGGGTCAAGCCTGTAGAGCGCTTCGTGGCATTTTCGAAATGGGGTTATAATAGCCGATCGGGTCAACTGGTGATGACTTATGGTCTTCAGAAGTTGGGCCACCTGAAATGGCAGAAAATAATTTTCTTCAAAATTTTTGTTCAGGTTTCAAAGGTTATCTTGAGCTGACTATGATGTAATAAAATGTAAAATAAAATAATTCTAAGTTTGGTCGTCCTTATTGGCTAAAATTTTGGAACCTTCCCAAGCGGTGGAAAATTGCCTATATAAGGAAGGCTGTATTATTGTCTTAGGCAGTTCAGAATAGTTCTGGGTAGTAGATCTGGGTAATAGTTCGAGGCTTTGTCCTACAGAACATTGTAAGGGAATGCCCATGTGGCTTTGCATATTGTAACTCTGAAAATTTGTAATTCCACATTTGTGGAGATAATAAGAAGCCAATTTTCTGTTCTTGCATATTATTGTTGTTGTTTCTCTATGTCTGTTATGTGTTTGTGGTATTAAGGGGAGCACCCTTCATCAAGTGGTATTAGAGAAGGTTTTCTTGAGTGTGTAAACAGATCACCGACTGTGAGGCAGTTTGCACCAGGACCGTGGTTAGGGTTTCAGCGCGCATCGTGAAAATACCTCCACGAAGAGAACGTGGTAGAAGAGCTGGTGCTATGACACCTGAGGTTAGAGAGCTGCAGAGACAAGTGCGAGCATTGCAAGAAGAGATTCAAAGAGGAATGAATCTTAATGGCAGAGACGAAAGCGAGGATGAAGCCGAAGAAGAATATCAAGAAGGAGAAGTTGAAATTGTGAACCAAGAGGAAGAAAGACTTTTTCGGGTGATTTCCAAGATTGGGAAAAGACCTAAGATTGAGGTTCCTACATTTTCTGAAAATCTTAACCCATAGGAATTGATCGACTGGATCAATGAATGTGAAGAATATTTTGAGTATGAAGATGTTGAGGATCCTGATAGGGTCAAATTTGTGAAGGCCAGACTGAAAGGTCATGCGAAGATATGGTGGCAAGAGATTCAGTTGGAGCGAAATAGAAGGGGAAAGGAGAAAATCATGAGATGGGATCAGATGGTGGATAAATTGAAGCGACAGTTCATTCTTGTTGATTATGAGCTTGACCTACTAAAGAAAATGCAGAGTTTGAAGTAAGCAGGAAGATCTGTTCAGGAGTATACAGAGGAGTTCTATCGACTTCTCATCAGAACAGGCCATGTAGAAGCTGATAAGGAGAAAGTTGCCCGATACCTTAATGGGTTAAGGCCAAGCATTCAGGAGGAGCTGAATCTGGTTTGAATGAATAGTATTGAAGAGGCATACCAGTTTGCCCTAAAAGTAGAGGAAAAGCTGAACAAGAAGTTTGAGAGCAGACAAAATGGGAGAGGTCGCGGTGGACGATCTGGTGGATGGTCATATGGTGGCCGAAATGAAGATCCAAAAAAGAAGGATGAGGTCAGTAGTAGTCAGAATCAGAGAGGAAACAATTCCAATCGCTTCCAGGCTCAGAATAATAGAGATCAAAGAGGAAGGGGAAGAGGACAAGGATCTGGAAGAGGTGGCTTCCGTGGAACATGTTTTCACTATGGAGAAGAAGGTCATAGGGCATTTGAATGTCCTCAGCGCCAAGGTAGAACAGACAGGAGAAATGAAGGCCAGGCCAGAGTTGCACATGTAGATGAAGATGCTAGATCGTCAAATTCTGAAGATGCTGAAAGAGGAGAAATGCTAATTAATAGAAGAGTCTTGCTGAGTGGTGAGAATGAACCTGAACAAAGGAGGAGCCTGTTTCGCACCAGGTGCAAGTGTGAAGGTAAATGTTGTGATGTGATTATTGATAGTGGAAGCACTGACAATTTGGTGTTAGAAGAGATGGTGACAAAGTTGAGGCTCAAGAGACAGAAACACCCACATCCATATCAGATTGCCTGGGTACAGGATGACCACAAGGTCATGGTCAATGAACAATGTCTGGTGAAGTTCAAGATTGGTGGATACCAAGATGAGGTATTGTGTGATATCATATCTATGGATGCATGTCATATGTTGTTGGGTAGACCGTGGTAGTTTGACAGATGTGCTATACATGATGGTCATGCGAATACCTATTCCTTGACAAAGGATGGAGTGTGACATAAGCTAAAGCCATTAAAGGAGACTGAAGAAAAGGTATGTGGTAATACAAGAATAACATTTGTTGATGGAAGAAAATTCCTAGATGGTATGAGGCATGAGCATGTGTGTTTTGCTTTAATTCCAAAAGTTGGTAAAGAAGAAGCAGAGGATGTACTTGTAGAGGTTACAGATTTGTTGAATGAGTTTCAGGATATTGTATCTGATAATGTACCTGATGGATTACCACCGGTAAGGAAGATCAGTCATCAAATGGATTTGATTCCAAGAGCCAGTTTGCCAAACAAGGCAGCACACAGAATGACACCAGCAGAAAGTGAAGAGTTGAACAAACAAGTACATGAGTTATTGTAGAAAAGGTTGATTCGAGAGAGTCTGAGTCCCTGTGCTGTACCAGCGGTATTAGCACCAAAGAAGAATGGAGAGTGGAGGATGTGTACAGATTCCAGAGTAATAAACAAGATCACAATCAAGTATAGGTTTCCATTGCCACGAATGGATGATATTATGGATTGTTTGAGTGGAGCTGTGTATTCTCAAAGATAGATCTGAAGAGTGGATATCACCAGATTCGGATCAGAGAAGGAGATGAATGGAAGACTGCCTTCAAGACAAAGGAAGGACTATATGAGTGGTTAGTCATGCCTTTTGGGCTAACCAATGGACCGAGCACTTTCATGCGGCTCATGAACGAGGTTCTGAAAGAATTTTTGGGTAAGTTTGTCATTGTTTACCTAGATGATATTTTGATTTTTAGCAAGACATTGGAGGAACATATGATGCATATTCGTATGGTGTTTGAGAAGTTGAGAGATGAGAAATTGTTGATCAATTTGAAGAAGTGTAGTTTTGTGAAGAAAGAGTTAGTGTATTTGGGATTTGTAGTTTCAGCAGAAAGTCTAAAAATGGACCCAGAGAAGGTACAGGCTATCCTTGAATGGCCTACTCCAAGGAGTGCTACTGAGGTAAGATCTTTTCATGGTTTGGCTAGCTTTTACAGAAAGTTTATCAAAAATTTTAGCAGTATTTGTGGACCCTTGACTGAAACAATGAGAGGGGACAGAAAAGAGTTTAAGTGGACTAATGGGGAAGAAAAGAGTTTTCAATTGTTGAAACAAAAAGTTATAGAACAACCAGTTTTAGCACTTCCAGATTTTAATAAGGTGTTTTAAGTAGATTGTGATGCTAGTGGTACTGCAATAGGAGCTGTTATGAGCCAAGAAGGTAACCCTGTTGCTTATTTCAGTGAGAAGTTAAATGATGCCAAAAGGAAATATTCTGTTTATGATCAGGAATTTTATGCTATAGTTAAGGCATTAAAGAAGTGGAGACATTATCTTCTTCCTAAAGAGTTTGTTTTGTATACTGATCATCAAGCTTTGCAATATTTGAATAGTCAAGGAAAGTTGAATCAGAGGCATTTGAAATGGGTTGAGTTTTTGCAGAGTTATACATTTGTTTTGAAACACAGGAGTGGAAAGTCTAATATGGTTGCAGATGCTCTTAGCAGAAGGCAACTATTGCTAACAGAAATGCAGATTGAAGTGGTTGGGTTCAAGGAACTCAAGAATTTGTATCCAGAGGATCCTGATTTTGGTGAAGCTTGGAAAGCTTGTACAGAACCTGTTACTCTAGACAGAACGAAATGGTTGGATTTCATCATCCAGGATGATATGCTATTCAGAGGGAGTCAGTTGTGCATTCCACGAAGTTCTATGAGGGAGAATCTCATCAAGGAGAAGCATAGTGGAGGATTGGCTGGATATTTTGGTCGTGATAAAACCCTTGGTTTGGTTAGTGAGAATTATTATTGGCCACAGTTGCAGCAAGATGTGAAGAAGTTTGTACAGAGTTGCAGAGTATGTCAAATGGCGAAAGGAGTGAAGTAGAATACAGGATTGTATCAGCCATTACCCGTACCAGAGAAGCCTTGGGAGGATATCAGCATGGACTTTGTTCTTGGTTTACCGAGGACTTAGCGGGGACATGATTCAATTTTTGTAGTGGTTGATAGATTTTCAAAGATGGCACATTTCATTCCCTGCAAGAAGACTAATGATGCTATTCATGTAGTAGAATTATTTTTCAGAGAAGTAGTGAGACTTCATGGTTTGCCAAAGACCATAGTTTCAGATCGGGACACTAAGTTTGTTGGATATTTTTGGCGTATGTTGTGGAAGAAGTTGAAGACAGATTTGAAGTTCAGTTCATCACATCATCCACAGACTGATGGATAGACAGAGGTGGTGAATAGGAGTTTGGGAAATTTGCTGAGATGTTTGGTTGGAGATAAGCCAATAGGATGGGATTTGATTTTACCACAGGCAGAATTTGCATACAATAATTCTGTCAACAGGAGCACTGGTAAATCACCATTCCAGATTGTATATGGAAGTAGTCCAAGAAATGCATCTGAATTAAGGAAGATAGATAAAGGAGAAATAAGTAGTGCTGAAGCTGAGGATTTTGCAGAACACTTGAAGAACATCCATGGGGAGGTGAGGAAGCATATTACCAATATGAACGCACAGTACAAGGCTAAGGCAGATGAGAAAAGGAGGTATAAGGAATTTCAGGTTGGTGATGAAGTCATGGTTCATTTGCGGAAGGAGCAGTTTCCAGTTGGTACATATAACAAGCTGAAAATGAAGAAGTTTGGACCATGTAGGATACTGAAGAAACATGATTCAGGAAATGCATATGAGGTAGAAATGCCTACTGAGCTAAATATTTCACCAGTGTTTAACATTTCAGATCTGATAGAGTATCATGAAGGAGGTGTTGAAGATGAGATCACAGCAGCACAGTGGAGTATTCCAGCAACTAGTTCAGACACTAAGGAGATCAAAGATATACTGGACAGTCGTGTTGGCAGAAGCACAAGGAACAGGACATACAAAGAATATTTGGTCAAGTGGAAAGGACGACCTGTTGAAGATTCATCATGGCTGACAAAGGAGGAGGTTAGCCGTCTTGGTTTTCCTCTGCACACCTGAGTTGTGACAGGGTCACTTCTCAAATTACCCCGGGTGTCTGATGCAGGAGCATCCTGGGTGTAAGAGCAATCTTGCATCACCCAAAAAAAAAAATATTTCTATTTTTATATTCAATAAGGGTTATTTTGTGCAGAGCTGCTATTTATGGAAAGTTACTATTTTTTTGGTAATTTTTGTATGTGCTCAGAATGATCTGATTTCTTTCTTGGAGGTTCATTTTGGTCATATAAGTCTTCCAGTAAAGTTTCATTGCCAGATCAAGTGTATATTGGAAGATATTGAGGATTTTCGGTATTGGCAGCAGGGTACAAAAACTTTGAACTTAGTTTTGAAGGCTTTAGAGGCCTCGGATGAGGTCAAAAATTTGGGTGATGGGCGCTTGCATGGGTCAAGCCTGTAGAGCACTTCGTGGCATTTTTGAAATGTGGTTATAATAGCCGATCGGGTCAACTGGTGATGACTTATGGTCTTCGGAAGTTGGGCCACCTGAAATGGCAAAAAATAATTTTCTTCAAAATTTTTGTTCGGGTTTCAAAGGTTATCTTGAGCCGGCTATGATGTAATAAAATGTAAAATAAAATAATTTTAAGTTTGGTCGGCCTTATTGGCTAAAATTCTGGAACCTTCCCAGGTGGTGGAAAATTGCCTATATAAGGAAGGCTGTATTATTGTCTTGGGCAGTTTAGAATAGTTCTAGGTAGTAGATCTGGGTAATAGTTCGAGGCTTTGTCCTACAGAACATTATAAGGGAATGCCCATGTGGCTTTGCATGTTGTAACTCTGAAAATTTGTAATTCCACATTTGTGGAGATAATAAGAAGCCAATTTTCTATTCTTGCATATTATTGTTGTTGTTTCTCTATGTCTGTTATGTGTTTGTGGTATTAAGGGGAGCACCCTTCATCATAGTGGCTCGGGGTATCATGGTTGTTCAGTCTTGTATATTCATCTCTTTCCTATTACATCATTGTGATGTGTTTTTGTGACCCATTTATGATACTATGTGGAACTACAGAGCTATTTTGTGAAACCTAAGAGTTTAATTGTCTAGTTGACACTCTCAGAGAATTCATATGGGTTATGTGTTGATATAAGTGAATTGGAATCTGAATATGGTTGGTTACACATGGGTATAGTGATGTGATTTATTTTATTTGATGATCTCTAAGTACTGTTAAGTAGGTGCATCTTAGCGCAACTTCTTACAATAGGATTCTCGGGCCCCAAATTGGCTAGTCCAGGGTAACCTACTATAAGTTATTGAAAAGGGATTACTTATAATAAAAATTAGGGATAACATTGAATAAGAATAATTAAGGATGCCTCACCCATGCATTGAGCACTTGTACAAGATAAGGATGGGAATGTGATAATAATAGGAGAGTAGGTATGAGTAGATTTCTTCATCTTCATGAGAGGATATTCCAGTTTTGCATGGGTCCTTCTTGAGGATCCCATGTCTAGAGTGACCAATCTAGGGTAACTCAAGTAGATGACCATGCGATGGAACTTATATGTATTTACCCTGGGTATCCTTTGTATGTATTTTGGTTGTCTTTGGTATTCATCATTTGTATCTCAACTTTTATTTTTGCAAACTCTTGTCTTATCTTGTGATGTGAAATTTATACCATCCTTGTACCCACTTATTCTTGTTTGTGTGTATGGGGTCTAGTGTTTATCTCATGAACACATTAGGGTGGGCCTTCAAGTTCCACATGGTCTGGTGGTAGTGATTCTTCTACCATTAAGGTTTGATGTTCGTATTATGCACTTAGGTAGATCCTTGTTGTTGTTGCCATATTTTTTGCTTGGAGTCACTTCATTATGTTGTATATGGAGTTGTAATCGTATATTTTATCATGCGAGGTACTGAGATATTCCTATAGGAAAAGATGTACATTTAAAAATTATAATTATGATTCATAACTTTAATTCCTATAAATATATATGAAGAAGTTAAAAAATTATAAAATTATATCAATGTAATAGTTTACAATATTTAAATAAATGCCATGTTAGATAAACTTAATGTTTACTTTAATTTCTCTATAATATATGTACTTTTCATTACGATAAATAAAGAACTAGGAATATTTAGTTTGGGATCTAAAATAAATATTTCTTAATTCACACAATTATGTCATTAATTAATTTGTTAGATTAGATATATCGTTTAAGTGGCGATGTCATGAGAACACCATGGAATGCAAATTAAGCCTAGAGTTATATTTCTAAATGGTTAAAATTCATTAAGGATGTTGATGTTAAACATAAACATAAATTTCTTCCCCATGTTCTAATTATTCATGAAATCTTTTATTATGTTTGTATGTATCTTTCAATTAAAAAAAAAATTATTGGTTCACCCTAAGACTAGTATAGACCTTATTCTCATGGTTTTTTGAGTGATACGTCACACTAAATCCTTCCTCTATGACTATAAGATTACTTATATTTTTTCATACATGAAATGGTCATCACCACTTCATCAGTGACGGTGCCTCCTAGGATTATAGGAGAACTATTTGAGGCTCTAGCACACATTTTTTCTATATAAACTAAACACATGTGCTTAGATAGAAGTACATGCATTTTTATTATTTTAGTGTTTTTCAACTATATATTATTAAATTCTATTAATTTCTTTTAACCAATTACAACCCCCTTCATAGCTTTCCATATATCCTCTACATTTTCATTTCCTTAGTAGTGTTGACCATGAAAGAAGTAGTCCACCAGCTTTACTGCATAGCCCAAGAGCGGGAGAAACACACAATGTAATAAAAAATTCAATTGCAAAGAAATTGTTGTTAAATATATAGTTATTTTGATATTATTTTGAAAAATCTAATCTATTTTTGACAAAATTAATTTGATCCAGCATTTTAATTCTTATTGTGCAACCATCTACATAGCCACAAACTACTTCGAAGTGGATCAATTTTGATGATCCACCACATCCATAGAATTTTATAGAGACATATAGCGTTAGTTATGGTTATTGAAGGAGCATATCATGTGTATATTTGATATTTTTTTGGTACATATCGACCTTGGCATGGCATGTGCTACATTTATGTAAAAATCTTATTAACTTAGCAATTATGCCATTTTTTTATACATACACAATTATTATACATTTGGATATATATAAAATTTGATATTTGATCTAAATTATTCATTGTGTGCATGTCTTGGTAATAATATGAAAATAATTTTATTCATTTCATTTATTTTTTTGCAAATTCTTTTCTTACTAGAATACAATCATGTTTATTATCTTACCGCAAAGCGAAGAAGGGCTCAAAATAAGCAAAAGTGGCCAATTAGGACTTAAAAATAATCCTTGATTGATGATACAACCAAACAGAATATAAATAATGTGTAACTAATGTACTCTCCTAGAAAATTCACTTTGATAGGCCTTTGATTGCTTACATTCTAAAATATCACTAACATTCATCCTGAACAACATTTCTCAACATTTCTCAATGATTCTTTCTTTGTCCAAGCCCTAGTATGGGTAAGACTCCCAGAACTCCCTATGGAATTCTGGGTTGAAGATGTCTTCGATGGTATTGCTAGATCCTTTGGTACCCTACTTTCGATAGATCTAGTGACTCTTGCTAGAAGTCGCCTCACCTACGCTAGGATTTTCATAGGGGTGGAATAGGGCCAAGACATGCCGAAAATAATCGTGCTCCAATCCAAACTAGGAAAAAATTTGCAAAAGTTGGACTACAAAAGTGTCCCTTTTGCTTGCTTCCATTGCAAGAAAGTGGGACACAAAGCCATATTATGTCCAGGGCTCAAGAAGTTGAACAAAGAAAGGAAAGCTTTCATTGAAAAAAAGAAAAAGTTAGGAAATTCTACTGAAAAAGATAGCCTCCCTAGGGAGACTACCATCCCACAACCTGACTTAGAAGTCAAAACTCACAGAGTGTGGAAAAAAAAGGATCAACCAGAGGTCACTCCTAAGATTCTTGACTCATCAAAAGATAAGTAGATACCTTCTGAAGAGGAGCAAAATAAAAACACCAATTTTAGCCAAGTCAATACTAAACTCGGAGAGGTGTCTCCCCCGTCAGAAGGCATAGACTTGGTTGTCAACATACAACATGATACCATGTTTGAAACTAGAGACAATGGTCTGGTGGAAGGAGGTGACTTATGCCCGGGATCTATCTTCGTCTCCATTCTCTTGGACTCCCTTGATTTCCCATTAGAAGAATGCTTTTCTAGTCCTTCTAGGGACAACCCCAATGGCCCCCCTGATTCTTGCCTAGGCCCTGAGATGTAGGATTTAAACAAAGTCCAATAAATGGAGTTTCCTTTGGGAACCATATCTCCAAGGTAGCTCATGAAGATGGAGGAGCTCTTTGCTAAATACAAATATGTTAAAGAGGGTTGGTCTAAGGTTCAAAGTAAGAAGAGAACCACAATCAGAGACCCCTCTCTAGTTTCTCCTATAGCTACCAAGAGCAGAAACAAAGTAGGAATTGGGGCTAAAATCAAATCCCCAAGGAGTAAGAAACCCAGTCAGATTAGGCAAGAGGAAATCAAATGGAATATCATGGATGGGACCCAGAGAACCATCCAGGCTGCATGTACCCCCAATAAGAAATGTTAGTCACTCGAAGGAACCCCTTGTTGGAAATTGCAATTGAAGCAATTGTTGTATTTTCATTGATGTCAAACCTTAACTGGTAAGATTGTTGCTATTTAAGAAAGTACTATATCTATTTAATTGTTGCTAAGGGGAAAGGCAAGGTTGGTAAAAATAGCACCTAAGGAAAGGTTGAGTTATCTTGATACTTCAATGAGTACTTGATTATGTGGCACAATGATAAGATAATGTATTGTTTATCTAATTATGAATGAAGACTAAACTAGTAGGCTTAACCGAGCACAAATGAAGAAATCTAGTTTAAGCCAAGTGATGTTAGTGTCAATTGAGCTAGTATATGTCGAGTAACTTTAGTGTTGACTGAACATCAATATTAGCCGAGGAAATAGTTTTTGAGGTGACCGAGCTTTCTAATGAAGACTGAGGAGTTGAGCACAGTATTGATAGAGCATCAATAATTTACATTTGAGGAAGAATTCAGATTTCCAGCCGACATCGTTGAATTCTTGGATTATGTAAAATGTGTTGACTTTGTATGAAAGCATTTAATGCACTATAAAATGTTTTATTGTAAATCTATTAAGAGATTTGCTCAAGAAATTTCTAGAAGGATAGCTAAAGAAGATGAAGTAGGAAGGATTCAATGAATTTGACCTAACCCTAAGATCTATGAAGGAGATTAAGTGGCAAAAGATGTATTGACCTAATTGAGGTAGTATTAAGGAAACCTAAGCTTGAGGTTAATAGAAGAGAGGTTGATGGAAGTGTTATTCATGATATTGACTGTACAAGAAGAGAAGGCTGAAGGAGAAGTGTTGTGATTTCTTGAAGAGAGTTTTGAGAATATCAGTGATGGTGATGGTAAAGGTTCATAGTCAGTAAGCCAGCATATGTGTATGGAATTGGATCTAATATTTGTAAAGTGAGTTGTATGTTTTTCAGATCAATACTACTGTTACTTTCTAACCATTGTATCAGTGAAAATCCTTTTAAGAGAGGTTGACCTAATAGTCATTTGTATAAATGTTTTGAACAAGGTTGCATTCTAATGGAGTGTATGTAATTCCTATAACAAGGCGCACTTTTAATAGAGTGGTTTAAATCCTTTAACTGGGTCACACCTGACAATGTGTTTGTTAACCTTTGACAGGGTTGGCTTTTCACTGAGCTCACTTCAGAAGAGTGAACGTAATAGTAACATGTTACAAAGTGGTTTTTTTTGAATTGAGTTTCCACTATAAATCCTAGTGTTGATACTCATATGAATGTTTTGGTTTGAACATTTCTATGTTTTACAAGTTAGATACTATTAGATAAGTGGACTACACTATTATATGTTTCTATTATGCAATCAGTAAGTAGCTATTGGTTATTAGATCTAATTTGTTGAAGAGTTTTAAAGTTTTTTTTATACATCTAGACTTGAGAACAACTGATTCATCCCCCCTCTCTATTATTCTAAATCATATTAACAATTGGTATTAGAGCTGTTAGTGCTTACATAGAAAAAGTTTGAAGGTACTTGAAGCAAATGATTAGGATGTATAAGAAGGAGGTACTGAAGCTGAATAAGGAGAACTTCCCTGCATGGAAAATCTTGATGAAGCTACATCTAGCTGGTATTGGTTATTATACAAAGTATTATGTTGAGCATGATTATGTCACACCTGTTGCACCTCTGACTGCCGAGGAAATGAAAGCTAAACAAGAGCACAACCAAGCAATGTTGGAGATTGCACCTGCCCTAAGTTATCCAGAATTTGAAGATATCAAAGACTGTAGTAATGCAAAGAAAATGTGGGACACCCTTGCAAACATCTATGGCGGTGACATAAATGTATTGAGAGAAAAAGCCAAGAGCCTAAGAGGTAAATTTGATGAAATGAGAATGCAAGAAGGTGAGAATATTGCACAATATTGTGGTAGAATAAAAGAAGTTGTAAATGCTATTAGAGGATAAAATGGAACTATTGATGATGAAATTGTAATTGGAAAAGTTTTGAGAACTCTGCATCCTATCTATGCCATCAAAATTTCTACAATTCAGGAATCTAGATGTAACCTTAACAATGCTCTTACTTTGGAAAGTTTGGTTGGTAAGCTTACTTCTTTTGAACTTTCTAACTATGATAACTTCACTGTTGGTAATGTTGAATCTTCTTTTAAGTCACAAATGGTTCTAAGTAAGTCAAAGAAGGAAAAAGAAATATGCATAAGTGAAAGTGAAAGTGAAAGTGATAGTGAGACATCTAATGAAGAACTTGAGGATCTAGAAGCTCTTATGGCTAGAAGACTGAAAAGGGAAAAAGGAAAGTACAAAGGTAAACTCCCTATTATATGTTTTTCATGTAATAAAGTTGGTCATATAGCTGCTAGATGTCCTGACAAGGATGATAAGGATGAAGAAATAGACAACAAGCATAAGGAAAAAATAGAAGATAGAGGTTACCGAAGATACAAGGAATACAAAAGAAAAGGTAAGAAATCCTGCTATATTGCCGAAGAAGAGACTGACACTGATAGTGATGATTTTGAAATTGAAGTTGTCTATGTTGCAATGAAAGATGAATCTAATGAGGATGAGAAAATTGCATTGATATCTTATGTGAACAAAAATGATAAATGGATTATTGACAATGGTTGTTCACATCACATGACTGTTGACAAGAGTAAGTTTGATACCTTAGATCATTATAAATGTAGGAGTGAAATTTGGTAATGATGCAACATGTCCTATTAGAGGAAAAGGATTGATTAAGCTGACTGATAAGATCACTTGTGAAAATGCTTATTGGGTTGAGGGTCTTAACTATAATCTACTAAGTGTTGCACAACTTAATAACACTAGCTACCAAGTGGAATTTCATGACATGAAGGCCAAAATATTTGATGCCACTGTGAACTGATTGGAAGTGGAGAATAGAAAAGAGGTAATTTGTTCTATCTAGACCTATCTAAAGAAACATGTATGATTGCACAACTTGATGATATTTGGTTATGGCATAAGCGGCTATGCCATGTTAACTTTGATAATCTGGTAGAAATTAGTAAGAAAAAGAAAGTGAGAGGTCTACCTAGATTGAAGAAACCTGAGAATGTAATGTGCAAAGAATGTCAGTTGGGTAAGATGACAAAGTCTAGTTTCAAGAGAAAAATTTGTACTTCTAAGAATACCTTAGATTTGGTTCATACTAACCTTTGTGGACCGATGGGTGTATAAAGATATTGTGGTGCTATATATTTTATCCTATTTGTTGATGATTATACCAGAATGATGCATGTAATGTTCTTAAAGGAAAAATATGATGCTTTTCAAAAATTTAAGTGGTATTTGGCTAAGGTTGAAAAGGAGACAAGTAGGAACTTGAAGTGTTTGAGATTTTCCCGAGGTGGAGAATTTATATCCAATGAATTTAATATGTTTTGCAATGATAGAGGGATCAAAAGGCAAATGTTTGCACCTAGAAATTCTCCACAGAATAGTATAGCAGAGAGAAGGAACAAATCTATCTTGGATTGTGCAAGGACATTAATGATTGAAAATAATGTTACACAAAAATACTGGAAAGAAGCTGTAAGTATAGTTATTTATACTCTTAACCGAGTATAGATCAAAAAAGGTACAAATCTGACACCTTATGAGTTATGGAATGGGTATACACCTAATGTAAAGTACTTTAGAATATTTGGAAGTAAATGCTACATACTAAAGGATAATAGGAATGGAAATTTTGATGCTAAAAGCGATGAAGGTATATTCCTAGGCTATTCCACAAAAAGTAAAGCTTATAAGTATTTGAACTCTAACACTAACAAAATTGTGGAAAGTGTGAATGTCAAAGTTGATGAGTATGCAGAGAAAAATGAAGCTGACAATAAAAGAGAACCAGAAGATTATAGATCTTTTGTGTATATAGAGGAAGGAGAGGCAAGTGACAAACTTGCACCTGATGCTGAGTCTCAGGTAAGCAATGTCAAGCATCAAGAAAAAAATTCCAAGAGAGAAGAAGAACATGTCAAGCGATAGGAAGAAGCTGTCGAGTATCAGGGATAGGTTGTCGAGCATTCAGAAGCTGAATCTGACAATCTTGTTTGTGAACCTGAAGAGAAAAATGAAACAAGAGCAGAACCTATTCTAGCACAATATGTAAGGAGACATCACAAGCCTGAACAAATTATTGGAGACAAAGATACTAGAGTTCTAACCAGAAGCAAGACAAGAGATCTGACATGTTTACTATATGAATTCAAGCCTAAGACAACAAAGGAGGCATTAGAAAATGAAGACTGGATACAAGCAATGAATGAAGAGATACACCAAATAGAGAAGAATGATACCTAGACTCTGGTACCGAGACGAGAAAATAAAAATGTCATTGGGACAAAGTGGGTATTCCAAAATAAGCTAAATGAGCATGGTCAAATCACAAGAAACAAAGTTAGGCTGGTATGCAAAGGCAACACACAAGAAGAAGGAATAGATTATGGGGAGACATTTTCCCCTATAGCTAGATTGGAAGGAGTAAGAACCCTACTTGCATATGTTTCCTATAAAGATTTCAAGATATACCAAATGGATGTTAATTCTACATTTTTAAATGGTATATTAGAAGAAGAAGTGTATATTGAACATCCAAAAGGATTTGTTGATCCAAACAAAAGACACATGGTTTGCAAATTAAATAAAGCACTGTATGGACTAAAGAAAGCTCCCAGAGCATGGTATGAGAGACTGCAAAACTACCTAATACAAATTGGATTCTCAAGGACAAATGACACAAGTAATCTATACAAGAAAGATGAAGAAGGTAAAGGAATCTTGTTAGCTAATATTTTTGTAGATGATATTGTATTTGGTGGACAAGATGCCTTGTGTAAGAAATTTTCAAATGAAATGCAAACTGAATTTGAAATGAGTATGTTTGGGGAGATCAAATTTTTTGTTGGTTTACATGTATATCAGATGGAGAAAGGAATTTTCATCACCCAGTCTAAATATGTTCATGAGATACTAAAAACCTCTGGTATGGAAGATTCAAGGCCAATAAGAACTCCCATGGCTACTGGACAAAAGTTGTCTAAAAATGATGATGTTGCAGAAGTAAATCAGACTTTGTATAGATCTATGATTGGAAAGCTACAGTATGCTGTACACAGTAGACCAAATATTGCTTTAGCTACTGGGATAGTGGCAAGATTCTTTGCCAATCCTAAGGAAACTCACATGATGGTTGTCAAAAGAATAATGAGATATTTGAAAGGGACTACTGACTATGGATTGTACTACAAGAAGCATGAAAAGTTTGAACTGAGAGTGTATACAAATGCTGATTGGGTAAGAAATGTGGATGAAAAAAAGAGTACTAGTCATGGAGCTTTTTTTATTGGACAGAGATTAGTTTCCTGGACAAGCAAGAAACAAAATTGCATTTCCCAATCTACTGTTGAAGCCGAGTATGTGGCTGCAGCTATGAATTGTTCAAACTTGGTATGGATAAAGCAATTGTTGGTAGGCATGAAAGAATAAATCACTGAACCATTTGTCATTTTCTATGACAACACAAGTGCTATCAACATCTCTAAGAATCTAGTGATGCACACAAAGACCAAACACATTGCAATCAAGTATCATTACTTGAGAGAACTCGTACAAGATAAAGAGGTTTGAATGGAATATATGAATACAAACGAACAACTAGCAAACATATTCACTAAAGTTTTACCTAAAGAAGTTCATGAATATCTGAGAGGTCATTTAGGGGTCCTTCCCCTAATTGAGGCTTCCTAGTCAAGCTAGGAGCACTACATCAAATGTGCTACAAAGAGTATCTAACAAGTTGATGCAGAGATAGGTCACACTTTAGGAGCAGCCTAGAGTTGTTAAAAGTATAGCAAAGCCAAGAATCAGTCATAAGAAAAGATGACAAAGGGATAAATACTGTTACTGAACTGAAAATATGATATCTACATCTACATGATGTATGTTTTAGTTGTTGCTTTGGCATTTTTGTCAAAGAGAGAGATGATCACAGATGAAAACACAAAATGAAATTTTCATGGAAGATCAAGTAAGAGGGAAAGATTTAGTGGATGATCATATAAGCATGGCTAATTGATTCTATATCAAAATGAAGCTAAGGTTATTATAAATATTTCTGATGGACAGATAAGTTTGGGATTGGTTGGCAATTCATGTGATATTCATATGGTGTTACCATCAATGCCAAAGAGGGAGATTGTTGGAAACTGCACTGGAAGCAATTGTTGTATTGTCATTGATGTCAAACCTTAACTAGTAAGACTATTGATATTTAAAAAAGTACTATATCTATTTGATTGTTGCTAAGGGGAAAGGAAAGGTTGGTAACAATAGCACCTAAGGAAAGGTTGAGTTATCTTGAGACTTCAATGAGTACTTGATTATGTGGCATAATGATAAGAGAATGTATTGTTTATCTAAGTATGAATGAAGACTAAACTAGTAGGCTTAACCGAGCACAAATGAAGAAATCTAGTTTAAGCCGAGTGATGTTAGTGTCGACGGAACTAGTATATGTTGAGTAAATTTAGTGTTGACCAAACATCAGTATTAGCTGAGGAAATAGTTTTTAAGGTGATTGAGCTTTCTAATGAAGACCGAGGAGTTGAACATAGTATTGACTAAGCGTTAGTAATTTACATTTGAGGAAGAACTCAGATTTCCAGCCAACATCATTAAATTCTTGGATTATGTAAAATGTGTTGACTTTATTTATTGATTGTATGAAAGCATTTAATGCACTGTAAAATGTTTTATTGTAAATCTATTAAGAGATTTGAGATATTTCTAGAAGGATATCCGAAGAACATAAAGTAGGAAGGATTCAATGAATTTGACCTAACCCTAAGATCTACGAAGGAGATTAAGCGAAAAAAGATGTATTGATCTAATTGAGGTAGTATTAAGGAAACCTAAGCTTGAGGTTAATAGAAGAGAGGATGTTGGAAGTGTTGTTGATGTTATTGACTGTACAAGTAGAGAAGGCTAAAGCAGAAGTGTTGTGATTGCTTGAAGAGAGTTCTGAGCAGATCAGTGATGGTGATGGTAAAGGTTCACAGTCAGTAAGCCATCATATGTGTACAGAATTAGATCTAATATTTGCAAAATGAGTTGTATTTTTTTTCAGATCAATACTACTGCTACTTTCTAACCATTGTATCAGTCAATATCCTTTTAAGAGAGGTTGACCTAACAGTCATTTGTATAAATCCTTTGAACAAGGTTGCATTCTAATGGAGTGTATGTAATTCCTATAACAAGGTGCACTTTTAACAGAGTGTTTTAAATCCTTTAACTAGGTCACACCTAATAGTGTGTTTGTAACCTTTGACAGGGTTGGCTTTTCACCGAGCTCACTTTAGAAGAGTGAACATAATAGTAACACATTACAAAGTGGTTTTTCCTGAATTAGGTTTCCACTATAAATCCTAGTGTTGATACTTGTGTGAATGTTTTGGTTTGAATATTTTTATGTTTTACAAGTTAGATACTATTGGATAAGTGGACTACACTATTATATGTTTCTATTATGCAATTAGTAATGACCGAGTAGATGTTGGTTATTAGATCTAATTTGTTAAAGAGTTTTAAAGTTTGTTTTATACATCTGGAACTGAGAACAAATGATTCACCCCCTACTCTCTATTGTTCTAAATCATATTAAAACCCCTATGGGCTCATTATCTCACACATGCAGATAGATTCAAAATTGATATGTGTTCTTAGACCTAACAACTTATTGCACTAGGACACAATAACTCAGAAGGAAAAGCTTGAAGGAACCCATTTAAGGAACTTTTCTCAAATCTATTCATTAGTTATCAATGAAGTTCAAAGGAACAACAATGGAAGTTTCATTCATAGCCAGGTTCGCAGATGTGGCAATGGTTTTGGCTTAGTCAACACCTTTGTTGTTTCACAAGCCAATCTACTTGCGGCTGTCCATTCTCATCATGTGATGACCACTGTCACCATCTGGGCTACTCACATGAATGCCATTCTGGCCAGTAGCAAGGATGCTAACATCATTCAGACCCATGTTGAAGCTTTCCCTAATGTAGCGTTTGATTCTTTGGATGGAGACAATCTCCAAAGTACCGATGCAATAATTAAAGATAATTATGATTGCAAAGGGTTTTTTTGGAGAAGTAATATCAATCATGACCAGATGGGGAGTAAATGCATGAGTAATTACAATGTGTCACCTCTGCACACTTTTTGGGTCCCCATCCCCAAAATTAGTAATTATCTCCAAAAGCCAACTTTTAGAAAGCCCAAACCTAAGGAAGTTAGAAAGATAGAAAGCATCAAAGTTCAAAAAAATCAGAGAGATACTTGATCCCAGATGAAAGCAATGGTTGGAGAAAGACATATAAGGGAGCTAGAGAATGATAGTGAGAAAAGGAAGAAGTGCACAAAAGTCTAGAATGCCTTACAAAATGGGGGATATCACCACTTTTATACAAAGACAACATGGCTGCAGGAAGGAAATCACCAAAATCTTTGTCAAAACTATTGGCAAGTTGGCTATACTAATGTATATGACTTAATAGAGTGTTTTTGTTATGGCAACAATGTCATATAGTAGTTTGGAGTTAGCACACTTGATGAGAAGATCAAAAATCTGTATAGAGTTCCTGCAACTCAGAGCATCACTGCATGTGTGTACGATCGAGTTATGGTGTCCACCCTAGAAGATAAGTTAGTTAGACTATATTCATTCTTAGTCTATGAGTGCATGATTAGATATGAACGTATGAGGAAGATACAGACAGATGAAGTTACACAACCAGTGAGTGTCAGAAAAGAATAGAGTAACCAGCCAACTGTTATCATTTTGAGTTGCAGTTATATTCTATTCATGTGAAGGCTATGCACCTATTGTAATTAGGTTTCTGACATGAATATATGTTTTTTTTGTAAACATGCTTGAGAAAATTCATTTGTAAGCATTGTATGTAATAGGTCTAAGGGCTGACCTAGTTGTTTATTTTGTATGCGCATATATATATGAGATGTGCCCATTGTATTTCGATGGAAGTTGATATAGAGTTGTGATAAGAAAAGTAGAAGTGTGTGAAGAGTCTATAAGATGTATTAGAGCTTTGCAAGACTTCAAAGCATTAGCGCATCAAAGGAACTAATCTGACAAGCAGTATCATAGTGACAGTTCATCCAACAGATATAGTGTATATCTGAGATCAAAAGGTTGTAGCCTTCACCACTTGAGTAGTGATCTCTAGGATAGTACATCTACTCCCCTAATGGGTGTTAGAGTAATCATACTTTATGCTTATTAATTAAATCACTTTGGTTTAATTAATTAAGTCATTTATTACTCTATTTACTTAAGCTATCTTTTAGGTGCATTATAATTAATATATTTATTAATTATAATGTGCAACCTAGCTTTATTTTTTGCTTTATAGCTTTAGGGTTTTATTGTTCACCTATATGGTTGAACCCTTTGTACATTCTTTTTAGATAATTAACTTATTGGATCATAATAGAGATTGCTCTTTGCATGTCCATAAGATGTCTCTGGCTTTTTGGCCTCCATGATTTTTCTTGCTTCTGTGCTTTGCTTCTTCCATGTGACAGGGTTATGCATGCAGGTGTTCTTGGGAGATTAGTATTTCACCTAATCTAACAATGGGGACTATTGTAAAAGACTCCTAATAGGGTCCGACCCATAACAATTTCTACTATACTTAATACATTGTGAAGAAACTCCTAATAGGGTTAAGGATCTTCTAACAAGGATCACTAAACACTAGTACAAAATATTAGCGGGTGTCAATTCCCATCAAGGTTTTGACCTATTTGGGTTTCCCCATAACCATATTGGTGTTATGTGTTGATTTCATGTTTCATGTTTATGTGGATGTTCATTTTAGTACTTAAGAATTTAAGTTTAGTTTAAAGATTAAAGTAAAAAGATAAATATACAGTGAACACTGATTCACCCCCCCCTCTTAGTGTTCCCATTCCTAAGAATTGGTATCAGAGCTCTGGTCCTCAGAAAAGAAGTTTAACCACTTGAGGAGATCATGGAAAAAGTAGAAATGAAACATCTGAAAAGAAATTTGGAAGCTTCTCTTGAAGACCTGGACAAATATGAAAGAGAAACTAAAGAACTAAGGGAAAAACATAGTGATGCTCAATTAGTCATCAAAAGGCTAAGGAAAGCTTTGAAAGAATGCTTTACCAGTGATCTAGGGACAATGGTCAAGAAGTTGAATGAAGAAAATAAATCCTTAAAAGAACAACTTGAATAATTTGATGATAAGCTGACTAACAATCAGGAAGTCTATGATGAACAGGTCAAAGAGAACCTTCAATTGAATGAAGAATTGAGGCAAGAAAACATGGACATCTTAGAACTAAAAAATGACAAGGAAAGCTTGGAATCTGAATTGAAAGAGGCTAAGAATCACATTGATAAATTACACACCAATTCTAATTTAATAGAATCTTAGTTATATGCAAGAAGAGCTAAAGTAGATACTAGCTACATTGGATACAATGAAGCACAGAATCAGATTGATAACATGCGAGCAAGAATGAAAGCACCAGAAGGCACCTCAGATGCTAAAGAGACTACAAGTTAGACCAAGGATCATATTGAACCACCTAAGAATGAGTGCAAGCCTATAGAATGCACTTGTTATGCATGTAACAAGCATGGACATGTAGCAAGGAACTGTATAGAGGTAAAACCTTTCAATGGTTACGGTTATTCATGCAATAAATTTGGTCATAGAGATATGAATTGCAAGACAAGCCAAAAGAACATGACTCATAATCAAAGAAATCAAAATCAATCAAATCTAACAAGCTCTTAGAATGTTACATGTCAGATATGTAACTTTAATGGTCACTCAGCTAAACAATGTAAGATGGTGACCCATGTCAATGTGCCGAGGAATATAAGGCCTCCAGTCATTTTTAACTCTTGTAACAAGGCTGGACATATCTCAAAGCTCTGTAGATCAAGGACAGAAGATCAGGAAATCCCTAAAAAGCTCGAAGCACCAGTTTTGGATCCCTAAGGAGAAGTCAATTTTGTGAAAGCTTTAGAGGATGTGAGCTTGATTTGGTGAGAAATAAATAAGGACAAGGTTGATGAGTATGCGTTGGATGCATCCATAGTGGATGCACCCTCTACATCTAGATGAATGGCCCTCAGGGTCATAGGGGGAGCTAATTTAGCTCTAGACCCCTGTGTGGATGGTATACTCACTCTTAGAGTATGTGCCTTTGGACTTAAGGTTTTGGAAACTAGAGAAACCTTCTTACAAGAGCACACTAGCTGATTATTTGCAGAATGAAAGATAGAAATTTCCAAGTGACAACCTGGTTTACATGGTAAGCATTAACGATGGAATTTTCACTTTAAGTACATAGAAAGCTTTTTGATTACTCATTGCATTTGAACTCAAAGTGATTGGAGAGTAGAAAGATCTTTAGAAGTTATTGTGAAGACTTGCAAATTTATATATCAGTTATTAGCAGTACATTTGATCAGTTGCAAAAACCCTAGTTTGTCGTGCCGATTCAGAAGTCTTCAGATTATGTCAAAGAACATTTGGGAAGTGATAAATCAAGTGATGGCCACTCCCATATTATTTGATGTTGCAGAAAAGAAAAGATATGTGTTTAAGAAGCATCCATTTAAGTCTAACCTAGATTATTTAGAGGGAGAATTCTCTTGCACGCCTATGGGTGTTATGCATGTCAAATACATTAGGGTATACATTTATTGTAAGAAGGAACTAGTAGGATTGGACAGATTAAGGGCACACATGGAGACCATGTTAAAACCAGACAAAACCTTCTTGGATGAATATGCGAAGTGGAATGATCACCCTATAGTGGATTATGCTATGACATATGAGTTCTATGAGACATAATGAATTAAAATACTTCGGAGCAGAATTCATTATGAACTATTTTGGATAGGTAATGTGCTAGTAAGAATCACTAGTGATCTAATATATGAGATGATAGGCCTACCTAAGACTAGAGATGTCCTTCCTCCAAGAAATGATGTCAAGAAAATTGTTGAGAAAACATGTAATTCAAGGAGTGATAGGCGCAGGATGAGAATTGAGCCTATTGAGCAAGCTGACATCAAATTGATGTCCATGATACTTGGATACAGGTTTCAACACACCAACAGGGTGAATAGTGTATCTACAGCCACAATTCTAGCAACCATTAGAATTGTGAAGGAAGATGGAGAGTTTAATTTGTGTGAGATCTTACGTGCATAGTGTTGGAAACAATTGTCTGAAGGAAATTGCTACTCAAATTATGTATTGTCTTTGATGTCACACAATGTCATAGTCTGCAGCAATCAGTTCCTACTGAGCTCAATCAGTCTGCCAGATAGGAAGATTAGTGCTTACTGAGTCCACTCGGTTATCAAAGAAAATTAGTGCTTACCGAGTCCACTCGGTTATCAAAGAAAATTTAGCATTTACCCAGTTCAGTCGGTCGTCAAAGAAAATTCAGCGTTTATCGAGTTCAGTCGATTGTCAAAGAAAATTTAGTGTTTATCGAGTTCAGTCGGTCGTCAAAGGAAATTTAGTGTTTACCGAGTTTAGTCGATCGTCAAAGGAAATTCAGTGTTTACCGAGTTCAGTCGGTTATCAAAGGTAAAGGATTGTCGGTGTTTACCGAGTTCCCTCGGTCTCTGAAAGATTGTAGAAAGTTATGGTCACCGAGCACTGTCGGCCCTTGAAGGATTTTTGCAAATAGAGTTTTCTTAATTGAGCCAACTGTTATACTAAATAATGTGAATTTGACAAATCTAAAATCATATAAATAAAAGGTCAAATGTGAAAAATAAACAAGAAATACAGAAGAAGATTTACAGAAGAAAGACAGGAAAGGTGTGTACAAATTTGTGAAGGATGTTCAGATATCCTTAAGGTGCAGCAGAGATTTATTCGATCAGGAAGGATCACACTTATGCAGAACAGAGATCTATAATCAGCAAGGGAGTTGCATTATTATACAGGTCATTTTCATTGTTACCTTCTTATCATTGTAACAGTGAATTCTAAATCTCTTAACCGAGTTGGTTTAACAACCATATTGTAAATCCTCTAACAAGGTGACAATTCCATTGAATTGTTTTCAAGACCTCTTACCAGGCCACTCCTAGCAGGGTGATTAAATCCTCTAACAAGGTCACACCTAACAGTGTGTTTTGTAACCTTTTACCGGGTTGGCTTCTAACCGGGCATCACTTCAGAAAAGTGAAAATTAGTATCTAGATACATTGGTGGTTTTTCCCATATTGGGTTTCCACATTAAATCTTGTGTCTCTTGTGTTCTTAATTGCTATCTTAATCATACACTAGTGCTGATGAATATATAAAAGATAATTTTGCTTATACTTTCTGCATCTTCAAAGTTACTGCAATCTATTTACCGAGTGCTAAAATAGATAACATTTTTTAAGATATCCTAAGGGATCTGGAAAGAAATAATTGTGAAGTGTTTTATGGTTGACTGATTCACCCCCCCCCCTCTCAATCACTTCATCCATATTCCATCAATTGGTATCAGAGCTTTTGGTGCTTGTAGGAAGGGTTTCAAGGACCTAAGCTAAAGATCAGGATGTCTTACAAGAGGGAAATTCCAAAGCTCAACAGAGATAACTTTTCATCATGGCAAGGTCTCATGCGACTTCATCTGGCTTCCATTGGTGATTCAGGATGCAAATACATTGATGAAGAATACACAGTTCCTACTGGCGCATTAACTATTGAAGACATTGTAGAGAAAAAGACTCATAACACCATGATGATAGACATTGCATCTGCTCTTAGCTATGAAGAATTTGATGATATTAAAAAATGCACTACTGCATATGAAATGTGGATGACACTGAAGAAAATATATGGTGGTGATGCAAATGTGAAAAGAGCCAAAGCAGAAAGCCTAAGAGGACAGTTTGACAAGATGAATATGAAGGAAGATGAAAACATTGCAAAATATGTTGAAAGAATCAAAGCAAGTGTAAGTGCAATTAGAGCTTCTGGAGGAACAATCTCAGATGAAAATTTTATAAGTAAGGTACTCAAAACATTACTCCCTATCTATGCAATAAGAGTATCAACTATTCAAGAAAGAAGATGTGAAACAAACCACAATATAACTTTGGATGCTTTAGTTGGAAGATTGACAGCCTTTGAATTAGACAACTATGACAACTATGTTCCTAGTTCCAAAAATATTGAATCAGCATTTGAGGCCAAGGTCTCACTAAAGAAGAACAAGAAAATTAAAGAAGTTCAGTCAGAAAGTGAAGAAGTATCAAAAGAAAGTTCTGATAGTGATCTTGAAATTGTAGAAGCATTACTTGCAAAGAAGTACTCTAAAGGGAAAGGTAAATATAAAGGTAAAACTCCTTTAATCTATATTTCATATGAAGAAATTGGACATATTGCAGCTAGGTGCCCAAACAAGCAAGTCAAGGAAGAGAAGAGAAGTCACAAGTACTATGGCAAAAAGAATTTCAAATCATTCAAGGATAAAGGTAAGAAAACATGTTTTATGGCTAAAGATTCTGATGATAGTGAAGAAGAAATTGTTTTTATTGCTATAAAAGATGAATTTGATGATGATGAAGATAAGATGGCACTTATTTCTCATATAAGCAAAGATGATATATGGATAATAGACAGCGGATGTTCACACCACATGACTGGTGACAAGACAAAATTTAAATATGTAGAAGACTGTGATAGTGGCAATGTAAGATTTGGAAACAATGAACCTTGTTGTATAAAAGGAAAAGGAAGAATCTCATTAACCAAAGAACTCATATGTGATAATGCTTATTGGGTTGAAGGACTAAAACATAATCTTCTAAGTGTAGCATAGCTAATCAACACTAGTTTCAAGGTTGAATTCATGAATGGTCAAGCAAGACTACTGGATGAAAAAGGAAAACTCATTGGATCAGGCAAACAAACAAAAGGTAACTTATTTTATCTTGATCTCAGTGAATGTTCATGCTTTATTGCTCAAATTGAAGAAAGTTGGCTATGGCACAAAAGGTTATGTCATGTGAATTTTGATAACATGATAAAAATAAGCAAATTCAAGAAGGTTAGAGGCATTCCTACTTTGAAGAAACCTGATACTGGTCTATGTAAGAATTGTCAGATTGGCAAAATGAGTAAAACTAGTTTCAAGAGTAAGAACTATCAGTCTAAAGAAATTTTGGAAATTGTGCATACTGATTTATGTGGACCTATTGGAATACAAAGCTATACTGGAGATAAATTCTTTATTCTTTTTGTTGATGATTATTCTAGAATGATGACTATTATGTATTTAAGAGAAAAATCAGAAGCATTTGAAAAGTTCAAATGGTACTTAGCAAGAGTGGAAAAGGAAACAGGGAAAAGATTGAAATGCTTAAGATCAGATAGAGGTGGTGAATTCATCTCCCATGATTTTAACAACTTTTGCATTGAAAGAGGAATCAAAAGACAAGTATCAGCTCCTAGAACTCCTGAGCAAAATGGAATAGTAGAAAGAAGAAACAAATCTATTATGGATTGTGCAAGGACTCTAATGATAGAAAAGAACATCGCTATAAAGTACTGGAAGGAAGCTATCAGCACTGTAGTTCATACCTTGAACCGAGTACAATTGAAGAAAGACACATTCAAAACTCCTTATGAATTATGGTATGGCTATAAACCCAATGTAAGTTACATGAAGATATTTGGTAGCAAGTGTTATATCTTAAAAGAATCCAAAAGAAATAAATTTGATGTGAAAAGTGATGAAGGAATATTCCTAGGATATTCTAGCAAAAGCAAGGCATACAAATGTCTGAACTTATCTACTCACAAAGTCATAGAAAGTATACATGTAAAATTTGATGAGTTTGCAGAAAAGATTGAGGAAGAAAGCAAAAGGGAACCTGAGAACTACAAAAGATTCATTTACATTGAACCTGAAACATTGGCAGACACAACTATCAATGAGGAAACTATATCTACCGAGCCGAGCACAGTTACCGAGTCACAAACTGAGTCACAGGAAGAAATTCAGACCGAGTCTCAGCCTGAAGTTACCGAACAAATATCTACCGAGCCCGAGCAACCTGAAGAAGAGATCCTAGAAGACAACAGCATGAATCATTCAAAAAGCAAGGAACCTATACTAGCCAAATATGTCAGAAGACATCATACACTAGATCAAATTATTGGAAACAAATCAGATGGTACTATGACAAGAAGCAAGCTAAAAGGTACATGTCTGCTTACTGACTTTGAACCTAGAAATATCAAAGATGCATTGGAAAATGAAAGTTGGATTGAAGCAATGAATGAAGAACTAGAACAAATACAAAAGAACAAAACATGGACTCTTGTACCTAGACCTAAAGATAAGAATGTAATTGGAACAAAATGGGTATTCAGGAATAAGCTGAATGAAGATGGTCAAGTATCTAGAAACAAAGCTAGACTGGTATGTAAAGGTTATTCTCAAGAAGAAGGTGTAGATTATGGAGAAACTTTTGCTCCTGTTGCAAGATTAGAAGGTGTAAGAACTCTACTTGCTTATGCAGCACACAAAGGATTTAAGGTATATCAGATGGATATAAAATCTGCATATCTCAATGGAATTCTTGATGAAGAAGTCTACATTGAACAACCTGAAGGTTTTGTTGATCCAGATAAAAAGGACATGGTCTGTAGGTTACACAAAGCATTGTATGGTTTGAAACAAGCTCCTAGAGCATGGTATGAAAGACTCCATAACTATTTGATTCAGATTAATTTCAAAAGAGCCAATGACAACAGCAATCTATATATTAAAGAAGGACTGGATGATAAAATTGTATTGGCAGAAATATTTGTAGATAATACTATATTTACAGGGAATGAGGATCAGTGCAAAGAATTTTCAGAGAAAATGAACAAAGAATTTGAAATGTCTATGTTTGGTTTAATAAAATTCTTTGTTGGTCTTCAAATTCAGCAAAGCAAGAATGGTATATACATTACTCAATCTAAATACATTAAGGAAATACTTAAGAAGTTTGGTATGGAAGATTCAAAACCAGTTGGTACACCCATATGTACTGGACTGAAACTTACCAAAAATGATGATTCAAAAGAAGTTGATCAGACCCTATACCGATCTATGATTGGAAAATTGCAGTATGTAGTACATACAAGACCTGATATTGCCTTAGCAGTCAGTATAGTAGCTAGATTCTTAGCAAAACCTAAGGAAAATCATATGATGGCAATCAAAAGAATCTTAAGATACTTAAGAGGAACTGAAGAATATGGTTTGTGGTATAAATTTGGAGGCAATCTAGACTTAAAAGTGTTTACTGATGCTGATTGGGCAGGGAACATTGATGACAGAAAAAACACAAGTGGTGGAGCATTTTTTCTTGGAAAAAGACTGGTATCCTGGACTAGTAAAAAGCAAAATTGCACATGTCAATCCACAGCTGAAGCAGAATATGTTGCTGCTGTAGTAAACTGTTCAAATATTGTTTGGTTTAAATAGTTATTAGAAGGTATGAAGGTTTAAATCAAAGAACCAGTTGTTATATTTTGTGACAATACCAGTGCAATAAGCATTTTGAAGAATCCAGTGATGCATTCCAAAACCAAGCACATTGTTATTAAATATCACTTTGTCAGAGAATTGGTGCAGGACAAGGAAATTAGATTAGAATATATTCATACAAAAAGAACAGATTGCAGACATTTTTACCAAACCGTTACCTAAGGATGCATTTGTGTATCTAAGAGGTAAGTTAGGGGTCATTCCCATATCCGAGGCTCACTAAATATAGTTTTAGTGATGCATCAACCAAAACATGATTGTAAATCAACCAGTTGATGCAGCATATTCAATGAATCATTGCATATGAATCAGTACTTGAGGTACATTAATTTACACCGGTAATATGTGAATTGTCTTTGGCATGTGTTGTCAAAGAGTGAGTGTTTGCTATGTCTTTGCTATTACTTCAAGAAATTTTCAATAGTCAGAAGGAAGAATTTTTAGGATAAAGGAAGTTTGCTGACAAAGGGAGATTTGAATCTAAACCAAGCTAACTCTTTCAAATTTCTTATGCTATGACATTGTGTTTCCATCAATGCCAAAGAGGGAGATTGTTGGAAACAATTTTCTGAAGGAAATTGCTACTCAAATTATGTATTATCTTTGATGTCACACAATGTCATAGTCCACAGCAATTAGTTCCTACCGAGCTCAGTCGGTCTTCCAGATAGGAAGATTAGTGCTTACTGAGTCCACTCGGTTATCAAATAAAATTTAGCATTTACCGAGTTCAGTCGGTCATCAAAGAAAATTCAGTGTTTACCGAGTTTTGTCGGTCGTCAAAGAAAATTTAGTGTTTACCGAGTTCAGTCGGTCATCAAAGGAAATTCAGTGTTTACCAAGTTCAGTCGATCATCAAAGGAAATTCAGTGTTTACCGAGTTCATTCGGTTATCGAAGGTAAAGGATTGTCGGTGTTTACCGAGTTCCCTCGGTCTCCGAAAGATTGTAGAAAGTTATGGTCACCGAGCACTATCGGCCCTTGAAGGATTTTTGCAAATAGAGTTTGCTTAATTCAGCCGACTGTTATACTAAATAATGTCGATTTGACAAATCTAAAATCATATAAATAAAATGTCAAATGTGAAAAATAAACAAGAAATACAGCAGAAGATTTACAGAAGAAAGACAGGAAAGGTGTGTGCGAATTTGTGAAGGATGTTCAGATATCCTTAAGGTGCAGCAGAGATTTATTCGATCAGGAAGGATCACACTTATGCAGAATAGAGATCTGTAATCAGCAAGGTAGTTGCATTATTATATAGGTCATTTTCATTGTTACCTTCTTATCATTGTAACAGTGAATTCTAAATCTGTTAACCGAGTTGGTTTAACAACCATATTGTAAATCCTCTAACAAGGTGACAATTCCATTGAATTGTTTTCAAGACCTCTTACCAGGCCACTCCTAGTAGGGTGATTAAATCCTCTAACAAGGTCACACCTAATAGTGTGTTTTGTAACCTTTTACCGGGTTGGCTTCTAACCGGGCATCACTTCAGAAAAGTGAAAATCAGTATCTAGATACATTGGTGGTTTTTCCCATATTGGGTTTCCACGTTAAATCTTGTGTCTCTTGTGTTCTTAATTGCTATCTTAATCATACACTAGTGCTGATGAATATCTAAAAGATAATTTTTCTAATACTTTCTGCATCTTCAAAGTTACTGCAATCTATTTACCGAGTGCTAAAATAGATAACATTTTTTAAGATATCCTAAGGGATCTGGAAAGAAATAATTGTGAAGTGTTTTATGGTTGACTGATTCACCCCCCCCCCCCCTCTCAGTCACTTCATCCATATTCCATCACATAGTTGATTGATAACATCAAGGAAATCAAGCATGATAAGACCAAGATATTCAAGTTTGGGTCTTTGATCATTTACATGTACCTTCATATAGTTGGGAAAGTATTAGATTCATATTTAGACAAGTCCATTCCAACCATGCCACAGATATCTTTCAAGGAATCCACTCAGTGTATATTGATAGATTACATAACATTGGAGTTGATGACCTCCAGGGCCAAGATGCAAATGAGGTACAAAATTCCAAAAAACATTGTTAAGAAATACAAAGATACTATTTGTTTTATGGTTGAAATATGTACAACATGCATGGAGGTAGTTGTACCTAGAACAAAGTGGATCCATCCACTTGGATATGAAGTAGATGAACAAGTTTTAGAAGCATATGCTCAAGTATTGCTTTCAGCTCTAACTAACCCTAATGAGCCAAGGTGGGGAACTTATGAGGAAAAGAAAAGAGAGATAGATGCTAAACTTAATAGCACCGCAACAAAAATAAAGGTTGCTAAAGTCACCTCAGAAATCTTGAGAATACATGGAGTGTCTCAAGAAGATCTAGACAAAGAAAAAGAACAAAATATTGTTTTGGAATTAGAGAGCGCAGATGCAGCAAAGGCAGAATCACATGATCCCAAATTGAAGAAGCTAAAGATAGAGAAATATGATGAACAAAAGGATAAAACTGATGATACTCCCTCTATGCCTAAGGAAACCATTGATCCTACTAATCTTCCCAAGTATAAGAAAATGGAAAAGACAAAGAAAGAGGTTGGCACTAGTCATCCATCATCATGAGCAACAAGGAATAGAAAGAACACTCAAGCTCCTCCTGAGGTAGGTTTTAGACCTAGTTTAAAAGTGTTGAGTACAAGGATCATAAATGAGGGAAGACTAGATCAGGTAGGGAAGTTCTATGATAAATACAATGAAATTGACAAGTCATAGATTCATGGCATAATCATAAAGCATATGATCAAGTTCAAAAGGACAATCTTGGAACTAAAAACAATGATTCCAAAAAAAGTTTGGAATATCCTAGAGTCATTGAAGAAACAAGCCATTGAAGAAGATCTTAGGATAAGAGAAAAGATCCTAGATGAAAGTCTACCAGTATGTTCCTTAGAAGAAAAATCACTACTGTTAGATCTAGTGAAGCCTTACCTTAGGACCAAGACAAGAAAATTGAATATAATGGATAAAAACTATGAGTTAGTTGTCAAAGAAACAAAGACAACCTTTGAAAAGGTCTTTATGAATAGACACATGTATCCACCTTCTACACCCAAAGCACAAGTATCCATAAAGGAAGTCAAGGTGGCAGAGCTCACTAATGCATCAGTAACAAGTCCTCAGGATTCAACGTCTGTAGTGGAAGCAGAATCAGAGGCAGATAAGCCTACGCCCACTGTAGAGTCACAAAAAGATACACAATTATCATTGATAATGTGGAGATAGCCATGGCGGCCATAGATAAGGATCAGGACAAGTTTGGGGAAGCTTTTGTTAGCACTCAAGAAGATGAAATGCTTTGTGGTAGCAATTCTCCAAATCCACAAGAAATTTTGATTGAGGACATCACAAAAAAAAGGAGTAAAGATAGAAAAAGAAATAGAAAAAGAAGAAGAGAGTAATGAACCATCAGTTGAACTAGTTAAGGTAAAACATGAAGTGATGGATAGCACTCCCATCACTCCCTCAGAAGTATTGTTGTCAAGTTTGACACCTGACACGTCCAATTTGGACTCATGGAGAGAAGAAGATCTGATAAAATTCAGCGTCCTAGCCATGGAAAAGGCCAAAGAAAAACAAGTGATGAGGAATCCCCTCCTGGTAGAATCAATAAACATTCTGAACAATTTATTGCCAGAGGACAAGAAAGTGTCAAAGATACACTCTTTTGATGATGTATGTACAGTCATCTCACATTTCAAAAGTAATTTCTCAAGCCATGAAGAATCTGCATCCCTAGTTGTAGAATAAAAGTACCTGAAGAAGAGGTTGAGTGAATTAATGAGAGACTTTGCACTTGACCTAAGCTCACTCAAGACTGGTCAAGCATCCTTAAAAGAGTTTGCAGATCAAGGAAGAAGAGTCATTACAAAATGCATGGATCAGGATAAGCTTACTGATGCCTATTTCAAGAAAATAAAAGAGGTAGAAGCTATGATTGAGCAAGTCAAGAGTTTAGTGAAAGACAAATCCACAGATGTAAACATGTGTAATAATGTATACCAAGGGAAAATAGATAAGATTGAGAAGGAAGAAAAATAAATGTCAAAGACCAGGGCAAGGCAAACATAGCTCAGGAATGCTCTTGCACCCTCATTAGATATACTCAATCAAAATATCAAAGAAATAGACACCACAATACTAACATATGATCATGGTCCTAGCACTGACTTGGAGAAGATGGAGAAGCTACAATATGCACTATGCGCCCATCTCTAGATAGTAAATTCTTTGATCACATTTTGGAAGAAGGAGATCCAAAACCTAAAGATAGCATATCCAGATGTTTTCCCTCAGTGAGTATGTGTAGATATATTTTTTGAAACACCTTTGTCATTGATGTCAAAGGGGAAGTTGTGTATAGAATATGGATCATAATATGTACAGGGAGATATAAGTGTATGTATAGAAGACAAAGTTTTTTGTATTAAGGACAGTTAGCAACTTGGCCATATTCCTTTGTTGCCATCAATGAAAAAGGGGGAGATTGTTGGAAAGTTGGCTATACTAATGTATATGACTTAATATAGTGTTGTCATTATGGCAAAAAATTCATATAGTAGTTTGGAGTCAACACACTTGATGAGAAGATCAGAAATCAGTTAAGAGTTGAAGACTGGACATTGTACATAGTTCCTGCACCTCAGAGCATTAGTGCACGTGCGTACAATTGAGTTATGGTGTACACCCTAGAAGATAAGTTAGTTAGACTATATTCATTCTTATTCTATGAGCCCATGATCAGATATGCACATATGAGGAAGATATAGATAGATGAAGTTACACAGCCAGTGAGTGCCAGTGAAGAACAAAGTAAGCAGTCGACTGGTAACATTTTGAGTTATGGTTATATTATATTGATGTAAAGGCTATGCACCTATTGTAATTAGGTTTTTGACATGAATATATGTTTTTTTGTAAACATGCTTGAGAAAGTTCATTTGGAAGCGTTGTGAGGCCTCACCCCGACCTATCATAGCATCTTTTCTTATTTGCATTTTGATACATTGATATACTTGTTGATCTATTTTGATAGAGACTCGAGATACTATATTTTGATGATGATTATTATGCCATGTGGATCACCTTATGATGTGCATTAGAATTTAGAGTATGTTGAGATTTTGATTATGCATATTTAGTAGTGTGATTTTGATGGGAATATTGGATCATGTTTAAATTTGATTTCTTCACAGGTGACATGTCATGATGATTATATAATTGTGATGCTTAAGCACTTTGTATGGAAAATTTGGATTCTACATATAGCAATTAGAATTGAATTATGCACATTGATTATGTTGCTAAATTGTGAATTGAATATGTATATTTCATGTAATGTTATCATCTTGAACTATTGATGCTCGATGTGCAGTGTGCAGGTATGAGAACCATGGAATTAATTGGAGAACCAAGGTTAAACATGTGTGAACTGAGTAAGCCAAGGCTTAATCCAGTATGGGATTAAAAAAAGCCTCGTTGTAATGTGAACTCATTGTTAATGTGGATTTTTACATGTGTGTTATTAGTTAATTTCTTGTTGTCATCTAGGACATGACCTTGGGTATGTAATGTGTAATGGTTAGTGTCACTTGACACTTTTTATGTGCTTGTTTTAATTCATCCTTGTTCTAGTCACTTCTAGAGGCCAGTAAGGCGTTCTAAGGGTCATTTTTTGGCATAATTTAAGTACCTAACGGATATGGTTATGGGTTAGGAAGGTTTTGAGCATGTCTATAATTCCCTAGTGACCTTGGTAACCTATTTTATGACCCATTTACCCTCGACTTCGAAATTTTATAAGTCATAATCTTTACCCAACTCCACCCTTTCTTTCAATCATGCATTTATCATGGGGGGACAAGGAAAGACAACAAGGTCATAGAGTCAAGTCTGCATTTATGTATGGTGGGTGGGTAGAAATTTGGAGGCCTTTTTAGAGGCCCTTAGGAGATTTAGTGGGTGTTCACCCACTCTCTACATTTGGAGACATTAGGGTTTTGATTGAGGAAGGATAAGTGGGTAAGCTCTTCTCAAATTTCCATTTCCATCACACTTGTGGAGGTTGGTTACTCTTCTCATGGAAGCCTTTCTACTTGTTCATTAGATTATCTTATATTTTGCTCTCTCATGCATATGAATCTTGGTTCTTGTTGGCACAATGTGTTGTAAGGGAGGGATTTTGGGTTTGATTTCATGGTTTGATCTTGTTCTTTTGCTTATTGAGGGAGTTCTTGTTTATGGGTGTGAGGCATTACTCACCCTTTGGGAAGGGAAGAAGTGGCCTATGGGTGGAGGGGTTAGTTGGGCTCTCCATGACGTGAGAGTCTCTTCTCTTGGAGAAGAGGGATAAGTCCATGGTGTATGGGCACCATGGAAGCCATTGCATTCTTGTATTTTGGAGAGGATGTTAAGCAAAGTATGTGAATGAAGCTTTTGGATATGTAGCCTTGAAGAGGCAATTGAATACTCATGGTGAGAAATTTGTATGTAATGGCATTCTCCCCTTGGAAAAGCCCACCTCCACCCTCTCAATGAGCTTGTAAGACTCATTTATGTAGCCTTGGGAGGGAGTAATTTGTTGTATGTTTGTGTAACTTGTTTTTTGAGCATCTTGTTGATCTTGTTGCATACCCATTTAGCCTTGGTTCTCCAAGCTTGGGGGTGGTCTCATAAGAGACCTAGGTTGGGTGGTGAGCACCCATGGTTCTCCCCTTTTTTATTGCAGGTATTGGTGTATTGATGCTTGTGGAAGAAGCTTGATGGAGTTCATCTTTGTTGGATGTGTTTTATGGAGACACCACATTTCTTGTTTTGGGTAGATCTTGGAAGAAAGATCCTCTTTTTATATATATTTATAATGGAGTAGCCTCTCCTTGTAGTAGGAGTAATTTTGGTGGATTTGTATGGTGTTCATCTTATTCATGTTGGAGCACCATGAAATTTTATATTGCAATATAATGGAGAAAAGCATGTTTCATCTTCTTGATATTATCATGCATGTATGGTTATCAAATTATGGTTCAATGATTCAACTTGTAAATAAGAAATGCTTGCTGTTATGTTGATGCATTATCCTTGATTGAAATGGAGGTATAAATATCTCATGTTAAATGTTTGTCTAAGTTGACAAGGGAGAGATAATGTATTTTTTTAAGGAAGAATTTCCATTGATATGAACTTTGTAAAGCTCTCAATGTGTTGAATTAACTAGTTATGTTCATTCTATTCTACCTTATCTTGGACAAACTTTAGACTAAATAGAAACTACTTGAGTTGATAAGAATGTTGCAACCTCTAAAACTCTTCTAAAATGAAGTATGACACTATTGAATTATTGGATAATTAAGACACTAATATTCTATCAATTATTCCCTTAGTCTAATTCATCAAATAATCAAGTAATTCATTAGCTCAAATGAAAGATCAAACTAAAAAGTTGCAGGAGAAATCATGAAATTAAAATGACACTTCCCATAATTTTATTAGAGAAAATAACTCTCTAGTTTTTGTATGGGAAAGAGAAATATTCTCTTACCATAGACAATATTCCTTTTCCCCTCCTAACATAATCCCTAATTTAGTTTAATAGCCTAAGCTATCTATTACCCATGTTAATACACTCTAATCTATGTTGAACAGGTTTTCAAATTAACTTTATTGTTAAAGAATTATCATAAAACTCTTCCCACTTGCTAGTGGTCCCCACTATAGCCCTCTTCCTATGCACAGGTGATGGTCATGGTAGAGAAATATTTTTAATGCTTAGTCAAAATACCCCCTACGTGAGTAGAAGGACCCTTGAGAAGTGACACTCAACAAAAAAAGATTTAAATGCCTTGTCTTTTACTTAATTCTCATGTACATATGGGCTGACATGGCTTAAATAAAATCTTCAACTTTCAAGTTACCTCTTACAAGTGCACCTGACTTAGATTTTAAAGTCTGACACATTCCCTTTAGTCATAAAAGGGTACCCTCTCCCTTGCTATGTGCACCACCCACTTGGTCTTCTCCTTGGGAAAGTAGAATACTTGTGTTGTATTTTGCATTGACTTTAAACCATTTCCTATCTTCTCTAGCCTTGGAATCTACAAAAATCCCATCCATGAGATTGGCAAGACCCTCAACTTTGTCTCCCCCTTGTCCTCTTAGAAGTGCGCTCCCCTTTGGCATTTATCATTGGTTAGTGGGTGTTGTAGGTTAGCCTAGGTGATAGTCTAGCCTTTAGGATATTTGAATTTGTTATTTTGTTATTTATTTATGTTGGTAATTACATAGGGTTTTAGATGATTTGTGTTATGGAGTTGATTAAGCACTAATTTTAATTATTAAAGATAAATTATTTTAGGGGAGAGTTAATAATGTTAGAAAATGTCTAGGAGATGTTACTTTTATATAACTTTTAATGTGTTAAAATATTAAATTAATTTTTTAAGTTTTATTAATATGGTAACCTGTTTAAATAAGACCAGCTATGATAAACATTGGAGATTTATTTAATTGATGAAATTGACACTTAAGAGGATTGTCTAATTATTTATTAAATGTTTTAGCAGGACATGTATTCACTAGTTTAATCAATTGGTTAGTAAGTGATAGGTATGGTGAATCATTAGATTAGGGTATATTGTAGCATGACAATAGTCATTTAGATGATAATTATAAGCTTTAGCCATTAAATACTAATTTTGGTAATAAATGAATTAGACTATTAGTTAACAGTATTAATGTCCCGATCTAACTAAGAATGAATTAAATTATTAATTTAGTAGTTTTATCAGGCATATGTTCATTCACAACAAATAGTGGAACTTCTTAACAAGATGATAGCCAATTCATTTTAGGGTCATTAGGAAACAGGACCTTTGACATTAGTTAGATGAAGGTCTAGTTGAGATAGATTTATCCTCAATAGACCCACCTTTGGTTATAGTTCATTGTGTACATTTTCTAAATGATTAATACACTAGATACTGTGAATGCACCTGGAACATGAGCCCTTAATGGAAATTGTATACACTAGGGTTCCCATTTTTCTTGGTCTGACTCTTACTACATTAGTTGATAACTTGATCCTAGATTGCACTCAGCATAGCCGATGATGATTTACAACTAACCTTGTAGTCATCTCTTGACATTTCACCCCCTTTAAAAAAAAAAAAAATGTTACATTTTTGGATGTTTATTTTGGGCATGACAAGCATTGTATGTAATAGGTCTAAGGGCCAACCTAGTTGTTTATTTGGTATGTGCATATAAATATGAGATGTGACCATTGTATTTCAATGGAAGTTGATATAGAGTTGTGATAAGCAGAGAAGATTTGTGCAAAGAGTCTATAAGATGTATTAGAGCTTTGCAAGAGGTCAAAGCATCAGCGCATCAAAGGAACTAATCTGACAAGAAGTGTCACAGTGAGAGTTCATCCAACAGATATAGTGTGTATCTGAGATCAAAAGGTTGTAGCCTTCACCACTTGAGCAGTGAGCTTTAGGATAGTGCATCCACTCCCCTAATAGGGACTATTGTAAAAGACTCCTAATAGGGTCCAACCCTTAACAAGATCTATTGTACTTAATACATTGTAAAGAAACTCCTAACAGGGTTAAGGATCTTCTAAGAAGGATCACTAAACACTAGTATAGAATATTAGTGGGTGTCAATTCCCATCGGGATTTTTACCTATTTGGGTTTCCCTGTAACCATATTCATGTTATGTGTTGATTTGATGTTTCATGTTTATGTGGATGTTCATTTCAGTACTTAAGCATTATAAGTTCAGTTTAAAGATTAAAGTAAAAAGATAAATATACAGTGAACACTGATTCACCCCCCCTCTTAGTGTTCGCATTCCTAACAAAAACCTGGAATGAAGGGATGGTGGAGATAGAAGGAAAGTCTTTCACTATCACTGAGGAGGTTATCTCAAAGATCACTGGCATGCCCATTTTTGGAAAAAAATACTATAGAGACCGTAAAATATCAGCCAATGATGTTCAAATGTTTGTGAGAGATGACCAGGAGATGAAGGCTATTGTCAAGTTGGGCACTTACTACCTACTAGCAAGCTTGAAGATGCTATGGTAGTATGTTCTGAAGGCCCTCATCTCATACGTCACCCTAGACACCAGGTTTGATAGAATTCACACCTATCATTTTGTCTTGCTGAATCATTTTAGGCATGGAGAAAAGATCTCCATTCCTTTTTATCTATACTCCTTTATAAATGAGAATATCAATGGTTTTAGAGAAAATAATATTGCTAACCCCACCCTTCTTGAAGGATTGCTTCTTTTGATTTATGAATTCTTTAAAGCCCAAATCTTGGGCAAGGAAATAGAGGCCATCAAAGCTATAAGAGAGTATTTAGGGTCGGACTATGTTCCTTTGGTCACCTCTGAGGGTAAATTCTCTGACGACAGTGAGGATGTTGAAAAGAAGAAATAGAAAAAGGGATCCCCTTTCAAGAAGTGGCCCCTGAGAGATGTCGAAATCAAAAAACCCTAAAAAAAGTAGGACACAAAGAAGGTTAACTCAGAGGAAGAGTATAATGACAATGAGGAAGATATGGACACTAAAGATAATGATGGAAATCCTAACTTGAAAGCTGCTGATATGTCATATCAGGTCAAAGAGGAAAACCCCAATATAATGAAGGACTACTCAGGCTGCTTGTTAGTAGATCTCACTATTAGTGAGGATAATACCCCTCCTCCTCAGCCCCCCTCTGGCACCAATATTAAGAATCATGACCCTATTTTAGAAGACCACATCGATGATCAAGGTACTACCTAGTATCCTATAAGGATAGATGAAACTGAAGATGTCTCTGGGGGGGAATATAATAGTCAAGATTCTGGGAAAGGGAAAAAGGTATGGAGAAGCTTCAACATCAATACTATGCAAATGAGAATTATTAGGGAGGTCATTTTCCCTAAGATTCTAGAGGACAATGAAGGAAAAATCTACAAGGAAGAACTGATCAATCTTGCAATGGTGGTTCTTAGTGATAAAGCCAGGGAAATGAACATGGACTTCCTCAACAACACCAAGAATAGCATGCTAGACTAGTTTAGATCTTTCAAATGGCTCTACCATGAAATCAAGGAACTCAAAGAAATAATTTAGAGTCCAAGAAACAAGGAACACAACACCACATAGAGAAAGCAAATCCTAGAGACTAGGGTCCAGCACCTCGAATCCAAAATGATCAATCTTGAGAATACGCTAAAGGGAATTGCTAAGAAAAATTTCAAAATCCTCAAAACATCCAATGAGAACTTGAAGTTGTTAATCAAAAAATTGGAAGAAAAAAATGAAACCACGGCTGATGACAGGACTAGGGAGGATGAGAAGGAGCCCACTGAAGGATGAGTTAAAAGAACTAGGGCCAGAACCAGGAAAAATAGAGAGAAAATCAATCCCCAAGGACCCCAAGATATTCAAAATGTTAAAGAGGTTGCAGAATTGATGGAGGCCCTTGAAAGCAATGTGGCTATCATACTCAGGAGTTTGGCATAATTTGCTCTGGTGCCTATTTTTTTTCCTTATTTTGACAGTCTTTTTTCTTTTTTCTAGCTTGGATCTTCCGTGGCCTATTCCTTGGTTTACTGAAACTTTATCTATGTTATGTTTTCTTGCTTCTCTTTTTTAAAATATACTCTTTTGTGGGTTTCAGGCACCCTATAAAACCTATTTTACTTAATCAAAAACATGTCTCATAATTTTTAAGAGCATTATCACTCTATTTTGGCACTATCAATATTTAGTTTCTTTGAGATCACTATCCAATAAGTACTTTATGATATTTATCCTTATTCTTTAAAGAAAAAAGAACACATTTTAATATGAACATAGATTATCTTATAGAAAGGGTTATGCAAGTCATTAGGCGTATACTTCTAAATGATACTTTATTCTTATTTACCACCATCCAATCTTACTTTGAAAGAGATGAATCATCTTCCTTTCAAATCATAGCACAAAATCTCTTTCTCAACTTCATATATGACTGTAAAATCAAAATAATAAGACTTTTAAATCATCTACAGATCATAAATCTCTAAGATTGCATAGTTTACTTCTTTTGCAATAAATTTTTTTAAACTAGTCAACTAAGAACATGAATAATAATACAAATATTATTATTAACCAAAACCTCCATGAATATGGTCTTTCCAATCCATGAATATTTCCAACTGAAGCACATACTTCAATAAAATATTGTAGGATCATTACAAACACTCATCTATACAAATCCACCACAACCATTTGATTGGCAACCCTTTTTCTTTTATTCCTCATGAACACTCACTCCAACTTTTGAGACAATAGAATTATGCCATGCATACCTTTGAATTACTAACCCTATGAGTTGATAATACTTGATTATGTCATAAAAAGACTCCTAAGTGCACTCCTAAATACTCAATCTTGATTCAACACACCAGACCCTTTTTTGTCTTACTATCAACACTATCTATCACTTTGTCTGCCAGTCACCAATTATGAGCCGAAAACATACTAAAATCTTCATGTGATCTTATGAAACTTGGAGTAAACAAAGTATTGACCTTCATGAACCATCTCCTACATGATAAAATCTATATATTTAATATCTAGACCTCAATGGACCTCTAAACATCTTGTTTTCATAGCTATGCTACAACAGTTCAGTTAGCATCCAACAAGTAGATATTCTAATAAATTCTTTTGAACCTTTTGACATGTTACCATCCCTCTAATTCCTCATATATATTGACATTAATGAAAGCACTTTCAACATGCTAATATGCAACAATCTCCTCCTTTTTCATTGATGAAAACTTGTGATAGGAAAAACATAAAACATAATAACGCAATCAGAAACCAAAAGTATTCCCCTGAGACCAACCAATCATATTATCTTATAGAATCCTTTTGACTCATCCTATTCCGCAAGAAGATCCCCCTATAAGACAACTTCCTTTTGTTCCAATCTAATTCATACTCTTCTCCTTGTCAGTTTCTCCCCCTTGGATGTAAGTCACTCAACATCTTCTTTCATATATACAAGTATATAAACTTTCTTCATCTTTCTAATGTTTTGTCTTCATCTGATCTCTTCTTCTCTAGATTCTCATGACTAAGTGCACTTTTCTTATTTTTTCAAATCTTCTTCTCTGCCCCTTTGAAATCAATGAAAAATGTCTACATACTTTTCTAGAACAATGTCTGCTTCCTTTTACTTCACTTGCTTTATTTATCTTGTTTAGCCCCTTTACATTCTTTCTCTCACACTTCTGAGCCATCTAGATATTGATTACACATCAATGTCATGTAGCTCATTAACTTCTATAGACTCATGTAACTTATTACATCCATTGTATCTCAAAAAATAATTAAACTTACCTCTACCATGCTTACTCCCCCACCTAAGTAGTATCTACCTTACATCAATCAAATTTGAATAGTACTTCCATAAGATCTTTTGGATTGATGCATTCTCTTTCATCTTACTTATGAATAAGAGGGGCCATGGCCCCTAATTTGACTCTAATATACTCAAATTTCTCCTTAGACAAGGGTTTTGTGAAGATCTCAATGACATGTTCTTCAGTTGGAATAAATTCCAACCTTACTTGTTTCTCATTCACCTTTTCCATTAAGAAAATAAACCTGATTGAGATATGCTTATTTTTTGAGTGTTGTACCAGATTATTAGAGATATTTATTACACTCGAGTTATCATAGTAGATAGTGAATAGTTTATTAAAGATAACTCTAATATCAAACAACATATGTTTCATCTACACCACGTGAGTGCAGTTTACTATAGAAAAAATATACTCGAGCTTATTTTTATATTGATAAGTTAAATTTTGTTTCTTTCTCATCCATGAGACCAGTTTACCTCCTAAAAAAAATATTCCATCACTTGCCCTTTTTCTATCATCAATATATATGGCCCAAACTACATTGGTATATGTATAGAGACTTAAGTCTTCATCTTTATAGTACCACATCTCATAATAATGTGTTGCCTTAAATAATCTAAAGATCCTCTTAAATGAAACTTGATGATTTCTCTTAGGCTTTTCTTGAAATATTTCCACTAAAATTACTACATTTGTTATTTTTGGTCTAGTATGGGTGTGATACAATAGTCCACCAACCATTGTTTTGTACTTGGACTGATTTAGTTTTGGGATCTCATCATCCTTGGTAAGATTACATATGATCATCATAGGTGTACCCATTGGTTTTGAATCCTCAAGACTGAATTTGAGTAGGACCTCCTTTATGTATGTGGCCCGTGACACAAATCTTCCTTCCCTTGTTTGAGTAATTTGTAGTCCTAGAAAAAAACATCATTTCTCCTATCATGGACATTTCAAATTTCTTTTACATTTATTAATAAAATTATTGGTTTATCTTATGATTACCTCGAAAGCCAATGTCATCAACAAAGAGTTCAACAATCAAATTATTCTCAATGTGAGCCTTGAAGTACAAAATATTATTAGGATTTCCATTTTTAAAACCAAGCTTGAGTAAATATCTATCTAGTCTTGAGTACTAGGTTTTGGGTGCTTGTTTTAGTCCATATAGGTCCTTCTTGAGTAAACATACCATGTATAGTTGCTCGAGAAGCTAAAATTCATCTAGTTGTTCTTGATGTATACTTCTAAATGTCCATTTAAAAAGGATGATTTAACATCCATCTGATAAAATTTGAAATTATTATGAGCAACATATGCAAGAAATAGTCTTATCGACTCCAATCTTGTTACAGGTGAAAAATTTTCCTCCTAATCAATGCCTTCCATTTGTGCATATCCTTTACAAACTAATCTTTCTTTATGTCTTATAACTTTACCATGTTCATTTAATTTATTTTTGAATACCCACTTGGTGCCTATGACATTTTTATTTTTAGGTCTTGGAACAAGGATCCAACTATTATTTTTTCAACTTGTGTGAACTATGATTTCATGATCTTGTACCAATTTTCATCCTTGTATGCTTCATTTACATCCTTTTGTTCAATTTGTGAAATTAGACATATTTTTTCATCTACAAGTTTTCTTCTTATCTAGACCCCTTTATGTTTATCTTGTTAGGAATGGGAACACTAAGAGGGGGTGGGGGGGGTGAATCAGCGTTCACTTAATTTAACCTTTTTTCTTTACTTATCAAACTTAACTTGAATGCTTACGAACTGAAATGAACATCAACATAAATAAGAAACATGAACTCAACACATAACACTAATGTGGTTATGGAGAAACCCAGTTAGGAGTTGCTTTACAATATATTTAGTACAGTGATGTGGTCAAGGGTTAGACCCTGTTAGGAATCTTTTACAATAACCCTATTAGGGGTGGGGACACACTATCCTAGAGCTCTCTTCTCAAGTGGTGAAGGCTACAACCTTCTAATCTCATATACACACTATTTCTGCTAGATGAACTGGCACTATGACACTGCTTGTCTGATCAGTTCCTTTAATGCACTAATGCTTTGACCTCTTGAAAAGATATAATACATCTTATCAACTCTTCGAACAATTCTACTCTACTTATTTCAACTCTATAACAACTTCCATGTCTAATTACAAATGCGCATCTAATATTTATATGCACATACAAAATAATTAACTAGGTTGGCCCTTTAACTAATTACATACAATGCTTCCAATTAAATTGACTCAAGCCTGTTTACAAAAAAACATAATTATATGTCTACAACCTAATTACAATAGGCACATAGCCTTTACAACATAATAATATAACCACTAACCAAAATACTAACAGTCAGCTGCTTGCTCTGTTCTTCTCTGGCATTCACTGTTTGTGCAAGTTAAACTCTCTGTATCTTCCTCATAGCTAATCTTCTGATCATGCTCTCTTAAAGTTAGAATGAATATGGTCTTACCAACTTAAGTTCTAGGGTGCATACCATAATTCTATTGTATGCATGTGCGTTGATGCTTTGACCTTTAGGTACTCTGTACACTATCCAATCTTCAACACTTAGCCAATTTTTGATCTTCTTATCATGAGCGCTGACTCCAAAACATCATATGACTTTGTTGCCATAATGACAACACTATATTAATTCATATACACTAGTATAGTCAACTTTCCAACAATCTCCCCCTTTGTCATTGATGGCAACAAAAGAATATGGAAAAGCTACTAATTGTCCCTTAATACAAAAAATACTTAATCATACTCTATCTTATATCTCCTTTATATATTCTTACTATACATTTTCTTTACATAGCTATAGCACCATATTATATAGATACTCCCCCTTTGACATTAATGAAAAAGGTGTTACAAAACTAAATCTGTACAAGTACTTACACTGAAAGTACATCTAGGTATGCAATCTGTAAATTTTTGATCTCTTGCTTCCAAAATGCAATCAATGCATTGATTGTTTGGAGATGGGCGCATAAGGCCTATTTTAGTTTCTCCATCTTCTAAAAATATTAACTAGGACCTTGATCATATGTCACCATAGTGGCATCGATCTCCTTGATATTTTGATTCAACACATCTAGGGAGGGCGCAAGAGCATTTATAAGATGAGTCTGTGTAGCCCTTATCTTTGACATCTCCTTTTCTGCCTTCTCAATTTTGTCAATCTATCCCTGATATACATTGTTACACATGTTTACATTAGTAGAGGGATCTTCTACTGACTTCCTCACTTTTTCAATCATGGCCTTTTCTTCTTGAATCTTCTTGTAGTGATCAACTGTCAACTTATTTTGATTCATATAGTAAGCAATAATTTTCCTTCCTTTTGCTGTGAACTCTTTCAAAGTTTCTTGTCCAGCTTTGAGTGAACTAAGGTCTAGTGAGAAGTTACTAATAAAATCATTTAGTATTTTCTTCGTATACTTCTCTTCTACAACTAATGATGCTAATTTTTGAAAGTTAGAGAAATTACTCTTGAACTATGAAAGAATTGCACTTACATCATCGATAGAGTGTACCTTGGACACTTTCTTATCTGCTGGTAACAAGTTGTTTAGGATATTTACTAATTCTACAAAGAGGGGATTCCTCATTACTTGTTTCTCCTTGGCCTTCTCCATAGCTAAGACACTGATCTTGATTAGGTCTTCTTCTCCCCATGAATCCAAACAAGTTGTGTCTTGTGTCAAACTTGACAACAATGCTGCTGAGGGTAGTGGAGTGATAGGTGTACTATCTAGTGCTTCATACTTAACACTGATCTTAATCTCAATAGATGGCTCATCTATTTGCATACTCTCATCTCCTTCCTCTTTTTCTGCTTCATTTTCTTCTTCTTTCTTTTCTTCTTCTTTTTCTTTTTCTTCTTCTTCCTTTGTTATATCCTGAATCAAAAAATCTTGTTGATTGGGAGGGATGTTACCACATAGATTCTCATCCTCTTGAGTACTCACAAATGCCTCTTCAAACTTATCCAACTTAATGTTGGAGGCTGCCATAGCTATCTCTACATTGTCAATACAAATTGTGTCATTCTTTTGAACTTTTTCTATAGGTAGAGGCTTCTCTACCTATGTGGGTACATCAACTGTATGCATTGAATCCTGTATACATGTAGATGGTGCATTTATGGTCTCTGACTCTTTTTCAACCTTTTTGGGAACTTTTTTTGTGGGCGGAGTAGGAGGTAACATGTGCATGTTTAGGAAAACTATATCAAATGCTTTCTCAGTTTCCTTTGCAACAAGATCATAGTTCTTGTCCATAATGTGCAAAGTCCTTGATTTTGTTCTAAGATGTGGCTTTACCAAATCCAACAATAATGTCTTCTCCTCTAGAGAATATACTAGTAGGCTCTCATCTAAGATCTTCTCCCTTATTCTCAAATCCTCTTTTATTTCTTATCTCTTCAAGAAGTCTATAATGTTCCAAACACTGTCTTGAATCCTAATCTTCAATTCTAGCACTGTCTTCTTAACCTTAAGCATGTGCTTGATAATCATGCCATGAATTTATGACTTATCTATTTCACTATACTTATCATAAAATTTTCCTATGTGATCAATCCTTCCTTCATCAATAATCTTTTTTCTCAACACTTGAAGACTAGGTCTAAAACCTACCTCTGGAGGTGCCTGAGTATTCTTCCTTCTTGTTGTTACTCATGAGGATGGATTGCTTGTGATAATTTATTTCTTTATCTTAGGAATTGCCTTATACTTTGGAGGAGCATTAAGGTGAATTTTTACTGTGGGCATAGGAGGGGCAATGTCAGATTTACCCTTTTGATCATTTGATTTCTCAATTTTCACCTTCTTCATCTTTGGATCATCAAATTTTGTCTTTGCTACAACTAGGCTCTCTATTTCCAAAGTAATCTTCTCTTGCCTTACTTTGTCAAGGTCTTCTTGATATACTCCTTGAATTTTTAAAATCTCTGAAGTAACCTTGGCAAATTTTCTTTTTGTTGTTGCGTTGTTTAATACAACATCTACTTCTCTTGTTTTCTCTTCATAAGTCCCCCATCTAGGTTCATTGAGGTCCTTAGGTGTTGACAACAGAACTTGAGCATAAGCCTCTAGAATAGGCTCTTCAACTTCATATCCCAGTGGATGAATCCACTTTGTTCTTGGTTCAATAGCATCCATGCATGTTGTATTAGTCTCTACCATGAAACAAATACTATCCTTGTATTTTTAAACTATCTTTTCAGGTATCCTATACCTCATCTGCATTCTCAATATGAATGTTTTCAACTCCAATTCCATGTAATCCTTAAGGGTACTTTCTATGGATGCCTTAAAGGATATCTATGGCATAGTGGGAATAGATTTGTCTAGATACAAATCAGACACCTTTCCAAGAATATGGAAGTACATATAGATTATTAAAGAACCAAACCTGAATATCTTGGTCTTGTCATGCTTGATGGCTCTTATGTTGTCTATTAGTTTTTCATGCAAGATCTCACACAGATTAAACTTTCCATTGTCTTTTACCAACCTTATTTCTACTAGAATGGTGGCCACTAACACACTGTTTACTTTGCTAGTGTGCTGGAACCTATATCCCAATATCATGGACATCAATTTGATGTCTTTCTCCTCTATAGGCTCTATTATCATTCTACACCTATAACTTTTTGATTTGCAAGATTTTTCTACAAGTTTTCTAACATCCTTGCCCACTAGAAGAATGACACCTTTCTTAGAGAGACCTGTCATCTCATGAATTAGGTCTCCTGTGATTCTTACTAGAACTTCACCTATCCAGAATAGTTCATCATGAATCCTGCTAAGTAGAATTTTTATCCATTCATACTCATAGAACTCATATGTAGTCGTATATTCAATTATCAGGTGGTTTTCAAGCTGCACATACTCATCTAGGAAGGTTTTATCTAGTTTCATCATGGTTTCTAAGTGTGCTCTTATCCTATCCAAACCTATTGGTTCCTCCTTGCAATATGTGTATGCCCTAATTTATTCCACACGTATAACACCCATGTGAGTGTGGGAAAATGCATTGTCTAGGTCATCTAGTGTGGATTTGAATGGATGCCTCTTAAACACATATCTCTTCTTCTCTGCCACATCAAATAAAATGGGAGTACCCATTACTTACTTGTATATCACTTTCTAAATGATCTCAAAGACTTCTAAATCAGCGTGATGGATTAGGGCTTCCGTAACTGATCAAATGTACTGCTAAATACTGGTGAATCAATCTATAATCCTTCACAATCAAATCCTAGGGCTCTTCTGCTTTCCAATGGCTCTGAGTTCAAATGCAATGAGAGATCTAAAATCTTCTATGTACTTTAAAGTAAGAATTATTCCATTAATGCTTTCTGCATAAACCAGGTTGTCACTGATAATTTCCAACTTTCATTGTGTAATCAATCAGCTAGTGTGCTCTTGCACATAGGTTCTACTAGTATCCAAAAGGTTAAGTCCAAAGGTGCAGACTCTGAGGGTGAATATACCGGCCGTGTAGGGGTTTAGAGATAAATTAGCTCCCCTTATGACCCTGAGGGCCATTCATCCAGATGTAGAGGGTGCATCCACTATGGATGCATCCAATACATTCTCATCAACCTTATCCTTCTTTGCCTCTGACCAAATCAAGTTTGCATCTTCTAAAACTTTCACAAACTTGACTTCACCTTCAGTATGCACTATTGATTCTTCTAGCTTTTTAGGGCTTTCTTAACTTCACATACTTGATCTACAAAACTTTGAGATGTCTCTAGCCTTGTTACATGAGTAACAAATAATTGGAGGCCTTATATTCCTTGGTGCATTGACATGGGTTACCATTTTACACTGTCGAGCTGAGTGACCATTATAGTTACATATCTAACATGTAACATTCAGAGAACTTCTTATATTTGGCTGATTCTGATTTCTTTGATTATGCTGAGTCTTTTTCTTCTGACTTTTCTTACAATTCATAGCTCTATGACCAAATTTATTGCATGAATAACAATAACCATTGAAAGGTGTTACCTCTGTACAGTTCCTTGCTATATGTCCATGCTTGTTACATGCATAACAAGTTTGATCTATTGGATTGCACTCATTCTTGGATGGGTCAACATGATCTTTAGTCTAACTTTTAGTCTCCTTACCATCTTTGGTGTCTTCTAGTGCCTTCATTCTTGCTCGCATGTTCTCAATCTAATTTTGTACTTCATTGAATCCAATGCCGCTGGTATCTCCTTTAAGCTTCCAAGCATACAGTTGAGATTCAATCAAATCCTTGCTTGTGTGTAATTTATTAATGTGATTCTAAGCCTCTTTCAATTCAGATTCCAAAATTTATTTTCTGTTTCTTAGCTCCAAGATTTCCATGTTTACTTGCCTTAATTCTTCATCCAGTTGAAGGTTCTCTTTGATCTATTCGTCATAGACTTCTTGATTGTTGGTTAGCTTATCATCCAATTATTCAATTTATTCTTTCAAGGATGAATTTTATTCATTCAGCTTCTTGATCATTATCCCTAAATCACTGGTAGAGCATTCTTTCAAATCTCTTCTTAGCCTTTTGATGACTGCTTGAGCATCACTAACTTTTTCTTTTAGTTCTTCAATTTCTTTTTCAGATATGTCTAGGTCTTTAAGAGCATCTTCAAGATTTCTTTTTAGATGTTTCATTTCTTCTTTTTCCATGATCTCCTCAAGTGGTTAAACTTCTTTGCTGAGGACTAGAGCTTTGATACCAATTGTTAGGAATGGGAACACTAAGACTGGGGGTGAATCAGTGTTCACTTAATTTAACCTTTTTTCTTTACTTCTTAAACTTAACTTGAATGCTTAAGTACTAAAATGAACATCAACATAAATAAGAAACATGAACTCAACACATAACACCAATGTGGCTACGGGGAAACCCAAATAGGTAAAAACCCTGGTGGGAATTGACACCCACTAATAATCTATACTAGTGTTTTATGATCCTTGTTAGAAGATCCTTAACCCTATTAGGAGTTACTTTACAATGTATTTAGTATAGTGACCTGGTCAAGGGTCGGACCCTGTTAGGAGTCTTTTATAATAACCCTGTTAGGGGTGGGGACACATTGTCCTAGAGATCACTACTCAAGTGGTGAAGGCTACAACCTTCTGATCTCAGATACACGCTATATCTAGTGGATGAACTGGCACTGTGACACTGCTTGTCTGATCAGTTCCTTTGATGCACTGATGCTTTGACCTCTTGCAAAGCTATAATACATCTTATCAAATATTTTCACACTTCTTCTCTTCTTATTTCAACTCTATAACAACTTCCATGTCTAATTACAAAGGTGCATCTAATATTTATATGTGCATACAAAATAATTAACTAGGTCGACCCTTTAACCGATTACATACATTGCTTCCAATTGAAATGGCTCAAGCATGTTTACAAAAAAACATAATTATAAGTCTACAACCTAATTACAATATGTGCATAGGCTTTACAAAATAATAATATAACCACTAACCAAAATACCAATAGTCAGCTACTTGCTTTGTTCTTCTCTGGCATTCACTGTCTATGCAACTTAAACTCTTTGTCTCTACCTCATACTGAATCTTTTGATCACGTGCTCTTAAAATTAGCATGAATACGGTCTTACTGACTTAACTTCTAGGGTGCATACCATAATTTTTTCATATGCACGTGCGCTGACACGTTGACCTTTAGGTACACTTTACACTATCCAATCTTCAACACTTAGCCAATTTTTGATATTCTTGTCATGAGTGCTGACTCCAAAACATCATATGACTTTTTTGCCATAATGACAACACTATATTAAGTCATATACACCAGTATAGTAAAATTTTTAACATATCTCATATGATTTTTTCTTCAAGATGGTTTAATTTGACATACCTTGGTGTTTTAGGTCTTACCTCTTCCTTTTGTCCTTCATCTTATTCACGTGTATACTTCAATGATTTGATTCACTATTTCTCCTTGGACTTGATTCTATTCCTTTTTTTTATCTTTCTAAACTAAGATGACATTATTATTATCTGAATCATATCCTCTTTATTTGGACAAATTTGTAATATTTTCATCCACTTTTACACTTGCACTTTCTACTATCCTTCTTATCCTTTTTTTTTAGCAATTATATGTTGGTGCAGGAGCACCTTAGGGTCCTAGAAGATATCCTTGTAAGGTTTGGCTTGTAGTTGGTTCTAGCTAACCACCAAAGAATAAGGAATAACATAAAGTTCCAAAATGTGTGTTAGAGTGTTGTAAATAGTGGTGTCTTGGTGTTTAAGTTTTATCTTAGTCTTAGAAGTCCTAATCAATCTATTTTTACCTCAATGCTAGAAGGGTCAAAGGTGGTCTAAGTATGAACTAGGATTCCAAAATGATGGATAAGGTGTTTACTGAAGTCTAGGCATGATTTTGGGTCAATTATGTTGGTTTTAAGGTGAATTGAGAAAGCTAGGAACTTTGAAAAGTCCAAAATGTAAAACTTATAAAAGTTGCTCATGACAACTTTACAACTTTGAAAAGTTGTCATGACAACTTTCCTAGAAAGGTGCAAATGGATAAACATGAGGTAATAGGCCATACCTAGGGTCTGAGCATGTGTGAGAAGGCTATATAATTTTAAATGAACCCTAATTGAAGGGTTGGTCATCAGTGTGTACAAATAGACTATTGGAAAGAGGAAGGAAACTGATTGGTTTTGTAGTGTAGTCACATCTTAAGCCAAAAATCCACACTTGAATGGATTGATTGGTTAAATATGATGGCATGATTTATTATTTTTTTATATGCAGGACATTTTTTTATCATTAGGTTTTGAATTTTATACATTTCTTTAGTAGTTTGTAAATTCTTTTGGATTGACAATCTCAATGTCCTATATAGAGCTAGTTATGTAAAAATGGCTCCTTCTTGATTTCCATCAGTTGAAAATTTATTCCCACTTGGAATCAATAAGGTAATTGTATACAATTTTTAAATATGTGTTTTGGGTTTGTTTTGATATATGATGCTAGTTTTCCAAGCGATCCCTACGCGAGACCAGAGAACCCATCTAGGAGCTTTCAGAGTTGCAGAGTGTTAAAGATGGAATGGATGGATTAGTATGTGCTGATATTGAGTTGGGAAGTGTAGAATAATGTTTCAAGGCCTTTTATTTAAGAGGATAAGTTCATTTGAGACCATTTTCATACATCTTGATCCATTAGTGAGTAGACTAGTCTAGAGACCCTAAAAACCCTTACAAATAGAGGTTTCATGAAAATACATTGTACAGACACTAAGAGAAACCTAAACCTAGAAAATATCAAAGCCTAGGGTGAGTCAGTAAAGGATCCTAAACTTTTAGGATGGATTGTTAAGAGAAGTTGGGAGAAAACCCAAGATTACTAGAATTAGGAGGCCTAATTGGGGCAAAAAGGCTAGAAGGCCTAAAAGATAGGAAATCAAGAGATCGATAGGAAATCCTATGAAATATTGGTTGAAACGGATCCAAAGCATATTGAAAGGGATGGATAATGAGTGAAAAAATCTAGCTCCATGCTTGTGAGGGATTGGGACATATATTTCTTGATAGGACCCATGGAAGCACAATGAGATTATGGAGGAGAAGATAGTAGTTTGAAGCTGATTGGTGTGATCTTGTGGAGGAGATGCATCAATAGAAGTGTCCTCTGGTTAGGGTATATTCAAGTACCCTAATAAGGCTAAGAAGGAGCCTTGAGGAGAGCCAAAGAGCTCAAGATTAGTGGATCTCCCCATCACATGCCTTACTCTTCATTTACTATCTAAGGAATATGCTTTTGTGACATCTTACATCCAATTTTATAATGCCTTCATCTTTTTTGATATATCATTTTATGCCAAGGATCCTAAAGTATTTTACACTAGGAACACTTCCACACCAAAGTGTGTAGGGTTTCTTGCCTATATTTGTCGTTATTTGAACTCAATTAAGAGTGTACAATGCATTACTTACTATGTCTCTCCATAAAATTTGAGGTACTATTCCTTCCATCATCACGGTTCTTGTAGTGTCAATAATTTACCTATTCTTCCTTTCAAAAACTCTATTTTATTGAGGTGTCTAGCGGGCTGATAATTTCCATTTGATTCCCTTCCTCTACCAAAAGGAGTTGAACTCATTTCATATAAATTCACCACCTCTATTTGATCTTAGATCCTTTATCTTTAACCCAGTCTTAGTCTCAACCATATTTTTAAAGATTTTAAACTTATCGAGAGTTTCACATTTTACTTTTAAGGAAGACCAAACCATTATGGAGTAATTATCAATTAGTAACATAAAGTATCTAGAACCGCACATACTTCTTAACATTTTTGGTCTACACATATTAGTATGAGCTAGATGAAGAAATTTGTTGGAGTTTTCACTCTTAGACTTGAATGTAGTTCTTGTTTTCTTATCTATTTGAGATTCATTCCATGTGATATTAATTTTCCTTTTTAATTTTGGAAAGTCTTTGATAGAAATATTTGCATTAAGTTCCATGATACTGTCAAATTTCATATGACATAGCCTTTTATGCCACAAGCAACTTTCATCAATTTGATAAATCACACAAGTATTATAACTACTATGTAAATGGAATACATTGCCTTTTGTTTTTGAACCAGAGGTAATCTCTATGCCAAAATCATTCACAATCCTACAATTTTCATCCTTGAAATTTAGTCCATAACATTTTTCCATTAGTTTTCCTACATTGATAAGATTGTGTTCCATCCCCTAAGAATATAATATATTCTCAATAGTTGTCTTATTAGCTAAGGATATAGATCCTCTTCCTTGGATCATTCCACTATTTCTATTTCCCCATCTCCCCATTCTACCATCATACCTTTCAAGACTTAATAACTTTGTTGGAAATTTGGCTGAGTTGATTACATAGATGTTGTCATTATGGCAACATATGATCCACATGAAGATCACACAGATCAAACAGAAAGTATGAGAGAGTGCATTGCAAATTTGTCTAAGTGTGGGACAGTATTTTTACCAGTGAACCTGGATACAGTTTTTATTTGTGATGTTGATTGGAGTAAGTTCAGTGCTTGTGCACTTAAACATAGACTCTATGGTGACTATTGAACACCCATCATAGAGTGTAAGTTAGTACAACATGTACAAAATAAGTTATGATAGTTTTACTGAAGACAGTGTCAAGCCGACAGGACAGAATATGAAGACAAAATTAGTAAAGAGTTAAGGGATTATTTTGTTTATCAAAATAATGACTTAACAATATAAAGGGATGACATCCTAGATGTTAACTCTTGGATAAATTTATTTGTATAAATGTAATTTTAATTGTAAGAAATAAATAAAAATGTATAGTGAAGAAATGTAATGAAGCAGTGATATGATGCAAAATATATGATGCTTATGTAATAGCAATAGTGAAAGAGCAGCAAAGAGATATTGATGCAAGTAGTATAAGGTTATGTAGCTTAACCAATTTTTGTAATTAGTGTATATTGTACATTACTTGTTTGGGCAGTGGGCTCATTTGGTAATCACATTTTGTACTGCCAACTCCTAATAGGGTTGAGGATTCTAACAAGGCCTATAGTCCCTTAATCAGGACTGATACACTATATGTTTGTAATCAACTCCTAATACGGTCAACATCCTTAACATGATACTTTTGATTAGTGGATCTTTGTGGGTACCATCCCCACTGGGGTTTTCCCTTGGCTAGGGTTTCCTTGAGAACAAATAATGTGTTATGAGTTCTTTAGTTTTATTGCTATGCATGTTGTTTAGCTTCTTATGTTATGCATGTATAAAGATAATTTGTTATATCCATAATTGGGAAAAAGATAAAGTTTGTAGAATACTAATTCACCCCCCCCTCTCAGTATTCCCTATTTCTAACAAACTTGTCCTTGTTACTAGTCATATGGTGTGAACAACCACTATCAATAACCAATCCATCCCTTTTATTAATCTGAGTAGCAAGTACTTTTACTTTAGCAACACACTTAGAAGAGTTGTTAGGTGTGAAATCTAGCGATTTAGATTCATCATCTTTGATAGAAAAATGCATTGATTCATCTTCATTATTATGAAACTCAACATAGACAACTCCCTCATCATCAATGACATCCTAACATCTTTTCACAACTTTCCAAAATCTTTTCAAAAATCTATAAGAATAGTTTCCTAAGTTATTGCAAAAAAAACACTTAACGAACATGGTTTCCTTGTTTGTGTTAGGAATAAGGTGTCTCAACCTTGGATAATTCCTATTCTTATTATTTGTTTTGTAAATGTAATTTTTGCAAATAATGAAATTAAGTGTGAGTGTACATGTCTAGTTGGCAAGTTGATGTGTCACTCCACTTGATGTGTCGGCATCTTGTGCGTAAGGAGATCATGACTGAAATGGTCATGATGGATTCCTATGATGTGTAAGAACTATTTAAGGAATGTGCTATGAAAAGTGTAAGAGAATCTTATGACATGGGCCTATTTGGGCACCCAAGAAGAAGTGGCTGGTGTGTGTAAGAGAATATGCCAAAAATAGGTTGGTATGACAAATTCTCTTACACTTCTCTTGTGACAATTATTTTTGGCGGATTCTATGACAAGCTATCATAGTCTATTCTAGGGATGGACACCTATTCTTGGGATTGCATGTAATGGTTGTGTACATGTGGCTTTGTGCATGGGTCTTGGTGGTTGGACGCCAAACTCCTTTTTGGGTATTTGTTGGGTCCTGAGGAGTCTATATATATATGATGTTTCTTCTATGGGAGAGATATATAAGTTTTACTAGTCTCTCATCTCCTAAAAGAACTTGCATTGCAAGTGTGTTGTAGTCTTTGTGTTGAAGATAATACATTGTCCACGTTTTGGAGGGGTGGGGTTGTTTTACCAAAAGGTTTTCCCCCACCAACATATCTTTGTGTTTATATGTTTCAATCTTCTCTATCTATTTTTTGTATCCATGGTATATGGATGCAATATCTTTGTTAAAGTAGTTAACAAATCTGAAATTGTAAGGATTTAATTAGAATTTGCACAATGCTTTCCTTTAGAGATTAGTGTAGGAAGTTGTTTTCGCACCTGAGTTTCCTTACAAGTGGTATCAGAGCCTGATGAACTTTTGATCCTAGTTGTTGGGTAGAGTTTTTTGATCTAATCTCAAGTTGAGTGGGAGTTTTGTATAGAGCATTCTAAATCTTATTTGCAGATTGAGATGGCAAGTTCCTCATAGAATAGAATGGAGGTGGAGAAATTTAATGGCACTAATTTTGAGTTGTGGAAACTCAAGATGGAAGACATGCTTGAAGATCATGATCTATGGGAGGCTACTTCACTTGATGTGAAACCTGCAATGATATCACAAGAGGATTGGGAGATGAAGGATCAAAAGGCTAAGGGTCTCATCAGACTCTGTCTAGCAGATGTCATTCTTCTGAATGTTCTTGATGAGACTATTGGAAATTCTTTGTGGCAATGACTTGGGTCTGTGTATCATGCCAAATCTCTGGTGAATAAGTTGTTCCTGAGAAATAATTTGTATTCTTTAAGAATGGAGGAAGGTGGATCCATAACTGATCATCTCAACACATTCAATTTATTGATTGCATAGTTGGCATCATCTGGTGCCAAGATCAAGGAGGAGGATTGTTGTATGACCCTGCTTTGTTCCTTGCTAGATTCATGGGACCATCTTGTGATGGCTCTCAGAAGTACTATAGTCACATTCTGTATGGATGATGTGGTGTCTTCCCTTCTATCTAAGGAGATGCAAAGTAAGACTTCAGATTCATCTAAGGAAGCCCTTGCTATTCGTGGGAGATCCAATGATAGAGGAAAGAAGAATGAAAACAAGTCAAAGAAGGGAAGATCCAAATCCTGTGGGAATTCTAAGACTCCTGGAAAGTCCAAGGCAAAATGTTGGAACTGTGATAAAACTGGGCACTTCCAGAGGGATTGCAAAAACTGAAGAAGAAGAAGAAAGGCTCAGATTCAACTTCTGAAAAATCTCAAGAAGATGGAGATGCTTTTATTGCAGCTTTGGTAGCCCATGCATCTGATGATGTGTGGTTAGTTGACTTGGGTACTTCTTTTCACATGACCTCTCATAGAACTGGTTCTTGAAATATGAAGAGTTTGATGGTGGAAAGGTGTACTTGGGTGATGATTCTCACCTAAAGATAGTTGGATGTGGAAGGGTCACTATCAAATTTCTTGATGGATGAGTAAAGGGAATCAATGGAGTTATGCACATTCTAGGTTTGGCATGAAACCTATTATCTATAAGTATGTTGAATGATGTAGGTGTGCAAGTTGTCTTTTTGAAAGATGGATGCAAGATGATGAGAGGTTCTATGGTGCTCGCTAGAGGTACTAGGAGAGGTACTTTGTTTCAGCTTGAAGCATGCATTTCTCAGTGCAATAGTTCTTTTGTTTCAAATAAGAGAGTGGCTATCACTTCATCCCCACCATCTGAACAAGCAGTAAAGAAGATTGTGGCAATGGGTTCCGATGGCAGTGCGGTAAGTGTACCTAAGGGTGCAAACACTTTGGAAGGCAAGCTTCCTATAGAAAAGATGATGTTGTGGCATATGAGATTTGGCCACATTGGTGAGAAGGGTCTTAGGACCCTGAAGAATAAAAACCTCATTGAGGGGTTAAATGATTGCAATCTCGAGTTTGACTTCTATGAACGCTATGTCTATGGTAAACAAAATCATGTTCAGTTTTACTCTAGTTCTCACAAATCTTCTGATGTTTTGGATCTTATTCATTCTGATGTATTTGGTCCTATAAAAGTTCCTTCAATCTCCAAGTCTATATTTTTTGTATCTTTCATAGATGATTATAGTAGAAGGACTTGGATTTATTTCCCCTAAAGTAAGACACATGTCTTTAGTCAATTCACAAAATTTAAAGCCCTTGTAGAGAATTAGACTAGTAAGAAGATTAAGTGTGTGAAAACTAATAATGGTGGTGAGTTTTGCTCAGTAGAGTTTGAATATTTTTGTAAAGAATGAGGTATCAAGAGGCATAAGACAACTCCTTATACCCCATAGCAAAATGGAGTTGTAGAGAGAATGAACAGGACACTGATGGAGAAGGCTAGTAGTATGCTTAGTGGAGCTGGTTTAGAACAAAGGTTTTGGGCCGAAGCTATGGCCACTGCTTGCTATCTAGTTAACAGATCTCCTACATTAGCTCTTGTTGGTAAGACATCAATGGAGGTGTGGTTTGGTAAGAAGCCTTCAATTAGACATCTTCATGTTTTTGGTTGTGAAGCTTATGCACATGTTCCAAAGGAGAAAAGATCTAAGTTGGAAAACAAAGTTGTCAAATGTATTTTCATTAGATACAATGTTGGTGTGAAAGGATACAAGCTTTGAGATCCAGTGACTAGTAAGGTGTTGTATAGTGGAAATGTTATTTTCAGAGAGCTAACATCTTCTCCTATTGTGCTACAACCAGATGAAAAAGAAAAGGAAAAAGATGTTGTTCAGTTGCCTCCTACCCATGAGAAGACTGAATAGAGGGACCATGTTGGGTCTAATGATGAGGAGAGATCTACCAGCTTTGATAGTTTGGAAGAAGAGGAAGAACAACCTCAACCTCAGCCCTTGAGGAGATCCACAAGAGAAAGAAAGCAACTAGAAAGGTTTGGTTATTCTATGTTAGATTCTAGTTGTGCTTTTTGTTTGATTACTAACACTAATGAGCCTAGATCTGTGAAAGAGGCTTTGGGCATGGAAGATGCAAATTCCTGGATTGAGGCTATGGATGATGAGATGGCTTCATTGGAGAAAAACAAAACTTGGGACCTTGTACCTTTTCCTAAAGGGGAAAATCTATTGGCTGTAAATGGGTGTTCAAGAAGAAATTCTGTGCAGATGGTAGTGTTGAAAGGTACAAAGCTAGATTGGTTGTAAAGGGGTATTCACAGGTAGAGGGAATAGATTATGGTGAAATATTCTCTCCTATTTCAAAGTTGACATCCATTAGATTTCTATTATCTCTTGCTGCATCATATGATTTAGAGATAGAACATATGGATGTGAAGATAGCTTTCCTTCATGGTGGTTTGGAGGAAGAGATTTATATGTCATAGCCTGAGCACTACATTGTTAAAGGTAAAGAATCCTTAGTTCACAAATTAAAGAAATCTCTATATGGTTTGAAGCAATCCCCTAGGATCTGGTACCTTAAGTTTGATGCCTTTGTGTTTTCAATTGGATTTTTTAGATCGAAATTAGATCATTGTATTTATTTTAGAGTTGAAAATGATCACCTTCTTATTGTTGCATTATATGTTGATGATATGTTGTTGTTTGGGGAGGGTAAGGGTATGATTTCTGATTTTAAATCTCAGTTGTCAACACAGTTTGAGATGAAAGATCTTGGGGCAGCTAAGTATATCTTGGGTATGGAAATTAGTAGAGATAGGTCTAATAGAAAACTTTGGTTGAGTCAGAGTAAGTATGTGAAGTATGTGTTGGATAGGTTCATCATGGTAGATTGTAGACCACTTTGTGTTCCTGTTTCTATGGGAACAAAGTTATATGTAGATGATTGTCCAAAATCTCCTAGTGAGGTGGAGGACATGAGTAGAGTACCTTATGCTAGTGCAGTTGGCAGTCTTATGTATTCATGAGCATTTCTAGATTTGATTGTGTTAATTTTTGGTTGATGCCAAAAATTAACACAATCAAATCCAAAAATGCTCATGAATTGTTAATATGGATTGTGGAAATCTGATATCACTAGTCTTATGTATGCTATGGTCTATACCAGACCAGACATTGCCCAAGTAGTGGGAGTCCTAAGTTGGTTTATGGCTAACCTTGGACAAGTACATTGGGATGCAGTTAAGTGAGTATTTAGATATTTGAGGGGTACATCAGATTACTCTATATGTTATCATGGTAATTCTTCTAGATCTCCGCATTCAGTTTGTATTCATGGGTTTGTGGATTTAGATTGGGTAGGTGATATTGACAGCAAGAGATCCACCAGTGCTTATGTGTTCACTATGTTTGGTGGTGCTATCAATTGGATGAGTAAGTGACAACCTGTGGTTCCTTTGTCCACTATAAAAGATGAGTACATGGCTGCTACTCATGCTTGTAAGGAAGCCATTTGGCTTAGGAGATTGTGTTTTGATGTTGGTGTTGATGCATAATAGATTACTATTTGGTGTGATAGTTAGAGAACTATTTGCTTTGTGAAGAATCCAACTTTCCATACTAGAATGAAGCACATTGATGTGCAGTTTCACTTTGTGAGAGATATGGTGGAAGATGGAAAGGTAAATTTGGAGAAGGTAGATATTGTGAAGAATGTTGTAGATGCATTAACAAAACTAGTGGGCACTGAGAAGTTTAGATGTTTTTTGGAGTCTATGGGCCTTTTGGCCTATAGCGGTTAAAGTTCTTGTTATGTTCTTATTGCTCTTACAAGGTGTTCGACAAGTGGGAGAATGTTAGGAATAAGGTGTCTCAACCTTGGATAATTCCTATTCTTATTATTTGTTTTGTAAATGTATTTTTTTGCAAATAATGAAATTAAGTGAGTGTACATGTCTAGTTGGCATGTTTATGTGTCACTCCACTTGATGTGTAGGCATCTTGTGCATAAGGAGATCATGACTGAAATGGTCATGACAGATTCCTATGACGTGTAAAAACTATTTAAGGAATGTGCTATGATAGGTGTAAGAGCATCTTATGACTTGGGCCTATTTGGGCACCCAAGAAGAAGTGGTTGGTGTGTGTAAGAGAATATGCCAAAAATAGGTTGGTATGATAGATTCTCTTACACTTCTCTTGTGACCGTTATTTTTGGCAGATTCTATGACAAGTTGTCATAGTCTATTCTAGGGATGGACACCTATTCTTGGGATTGTATGTAACAGTTGTGTACATGTGGCTTTGTGCATGGGTCTTGGTGGTTGGACGCCAAACTCCTTTTTGGGTATTTGTTGGGTCCTGAGGAGTCTATATATATGATGCTGCTTCTATGGGAGAGATATATAAGTCTTACTAGTCTCTCATCTCCTGAAAGAACTTGCATTGCAAGTGTGTTGTAGTCTTTGTGTTGACAATAATACATTGTGTAGGTTTTGGAGGGATGGGGTTGTTTTACCGAAAGGCTTTTCCCCACCGGCATATCTTTGTGTTTATGTGTTTCAATCTTCTCTATCTATTTTCTACATGCATGGTATATGGCTGCAATATCTTTGTTAAAGTAGTTAACGAATCTAAAATTATAAGGATTTAAATAGAATTTGCACAATACTTTCCTTTAGAGATTAGTGTAGGAAGCTATTTCTGCACCTGAGTTTCCTTATAGTTTGTACTTGGGTATGTGTAGGATCTTGGTATGCCAAAAAGTGGCGATGTGAAAAAGAAGTCCTGATTGATAGACTCTTTGAAAAACAACTATAACTTTCAAACAATATAAAAATTTTAATATCTAAAATATACATCACATTCTATGCTTCACCTAGTACAATAATAATAAATGATTCATTCAATTCGATGAATTTTAGATTAAGTTAAGGTAGTCAGAAATGAGAATTTTTATATTCAGGAAAATTTGTAGCAAAAAATTCATAATTAATTATTTACTTGAAAAAAAATACAAAAAAATATACTGCACATCTAGAAATGAGTCTACTACTTTTATGTAGAATCTTATAAAAAAATATTATTATTTGATTTTGTTTAATGTGGTCAGACATACACCTACTTGTTATCTTTCTAGTCCTGATTGATAGACTTATTGAAAAATAGCTATAACTTTCAAACTATATAACATTTTTGAAATCCAAAATTGTGTCACATTTTATGATTTTCCTATTACAAGAAAAATAAAAAAAGTTTTCAATTTTATAAAGTTTAGACTAAGTTAATGTGGTCAAACACAAGAGTTTTTGTATTCTGGAAAATTTGTAGAAGAAAAATCACAATAAATTATTTACCTGGAAATAAATTTAAAAAAAAATGTGTCACATCCCAACATGAGTCTACTACTTATATCTAGAATCTTGTAAAAGAAAATTATCATTTGATTGTGTTTAAGGTGGTCAAACATACACCTACTTATTTTTTCTTGAATTTTTTATACTACTACATTGAGATTTGAAATTTTCAACATATATAATAATTATTTTTCAAAAAAGGCCTAGTATCTTAAAAAATAAATTCAATTTTATATAGATTCTCTTCTTACATATTTTTGATATAATATTTATAACTTGCTCAATTTTTTATGTAAACTTGCCTAAACCTGATTTTCTAATTTTTCATTGCCACTTAAGGGCCTAGTTTTGCATACCATGATCCTGCACATACCCACCTAATTTTTTTGATAGCTTTTGTGTTACTCTTGCTTCTAACTCTTGAATTTTTATTTATTCTTCTTCTTCAAGATCCCTTGATTCTTTTTCATACTTTGATGCTCTTATTGAAGGTCCTTCACTTTGATCTAATCTATACATGACTATTCTTCATGTTGCAGCCTTGAAAGATGATTCTTCCTTAGATAATGAATCACTAAACTTACAAATTTCAAAGGTAAATAACTTACCAACCAATCTATCTCTTATCACATTGGCAACCATTCTAATTTCCTCAATAGAAACAACTTTTTATTTGTAAGCATGGGGCAGCAATCTCAATACTTTTGAGATAATTTACTCTTCACTCAATATACCACCAACACATCTAATACTAAATAATAAGTCATTTATCTTTAACATTAAGAGTTTATCTTCTCATCTTTAGACAGTCTCAATGATTCATACCTTCCTTTTTGACTTTGCAAGTTTTCATTCTTTCCACATGCATCTCCTTCATGAAGATTTTCAAGGCTGATCTAGATCTCATGTACTATCTATAGCTCCATTACATTTGTGTACTTAGTGTCTAATTGGGGATGTGGAAGAACTTCCTTTGGTATGATATTGTACTCAAATCAGTTCTTTTCATCTGGTGTAGCCACAAATAGATCTATAGGAGTGTAAGGATTCTTTTTGATGATCCAAAAGTCCTCTCCAATCCATCTTAGATGGGTGATCATTCTATATGGGATAGTTTGTGCCTTCAAACCTAGGAATATCATTATTTTAAGATACTATATTGTATCTCCCTTAAGTTTTTAGGCTTCCTTCAAGGGACAGATGCTCTTATACCACTTGTTGATATTATGATAGAAAAACAACTAAGGGGGCAGGGGAGAGTTGAATTATTTGTTACCAATTTCTTAAAATTTAAACCCTTAAACCAAAAAATCCTTAACATATGTACCCTTAAATATGATTTGAATAAAAGGAATGTAAAAATTGCATGCATAAATAAATTAGAAACACATCCACACAAGGTAACACAAGATTTTTATTATGGAAACCTTGTTAGGGGAAAAACCACGGTGGGGCTGATTACACATAATAAGAAAATACCTTGTTACAATTATAAAATTATTAAAATAATAGGGAAAGCACCTATATTCAAAATCATTGGTTGAAAAAAAACTCTCAAGATACAACCTTGAAAAAGACTAATTATCTTACAATCTAATCACTATAATGACCTCAACCTTTTGTGAACTGTGTAAATGCCATCTACCTCATGTCTGATATAGCTCCAATATAGCACAATTTAGATCATTTTTCAACCCATTTTTGAACCTCTTCTCCTCATCTCTCAGATAAAATCTTCCTTTTCTCGCAGCCTCTAGCATCCACATCCATGATTTACAACGGGATTTTCTCTAATTAATCTCCTTATATCAAGAATTAGGTCAACAAACCATAACCCATCTTCATTTCAAATCATCATGCCAAATTTATTCATCAACTTCATCTCTAACTATTAAATCCAAATAATTAAACTTATTAATCAACTACAGATCATAAATCTTTTATATTTCATGGATTACTGCTTCTATAACGCAATTTACCAACCTAGTTGGCCAAGAATAGGAATAATAATAAAAATCTTATTATTGATAGAAAAATCCATCATTCTAGTTTTTCCAATCCATGAATATCACCAAATCATCAAGAACATACTTTGAGAACATCTTGTAGCATCATTAAAAATGCTCATCTATACAAATACACCACAACCATTATATTTTCCAACCCTTTTCCACTTGTTCCTCATGAACACCTACTCCAACTTATGAGGCAATATAGTTATGCCATGCAGACCTCTAAAATACTAACCCTTTGAATTAGGGACACCTGAGTATGTCATAGACACTCCTAAAGATTCAATCTTTATTCAACACACTAGACCCTTTAATGTCTTCCTATCAACATTGTTTGTCACTCTATTTGTCAGTCACCAATTTTGACCCTGAAACATACTCAAATATTCATGTGATCCTATGAAAATTTGAGTAAAAAAAGTATTGACCTTCATGAACCATCTCCTATGTGTGCAACTCCATACCTTCAATATAAAGACCTCATTGGACCTCTAAACATCCTATTCTCCTGGCTATCTTGTAATAGTTTAGTTAGCATCCAACAAGTAGATCTTCTAGTCAATTCTTATGAACTTTTTGACATGTTAACATCCCTCTAAATCCTCTAATATTTTGACATCAATGAAAAAAAATCCAACATGCTAATTCCCAACAATATCCACCTTTTTCATTGAGTTGAGGACACCTAAGTATGTTGACAATATATCTTCTAGTCAACACTTCTAAATCTTCTAAAATGTTGACATCTCTTCGAGTCCTCTGATATATTGACATCAGCAAGAAAACATCCAACGTGCCAATTTACAACAATACATTTTCCCTATCTATTTAGTATCAAAGATTTTGATTATTGGGAGAGAGATCACTGGTTTGACCTATCTATTATTGATCAGTCTCTTGGGCAGCTTAATAAACCCCTGAACTCTTTGACTTTGATTGAGGAAGAGGAAAACCTTATTTGGAAATATAATAGTAATGCTAATTTCTCTATTTCTTCTTTTTATCATCAAGATTTTTAGAATCAAACTGATTTGTGTTTGGCTAAGGCTTGGACAAAATGACTAACTCTAAAAATCAATGTTTTCTTTTAGATTATGCTCGAAAACAAGGTCCTTACTACTGATAAACTAAGAAGAAGAGGAGTTTCTATGGCTAACATTTGTTACTTATGTAATCAAGATGATAAAATTGTTAATCATATGACCCTCCATTGCCCTTATGTTTGCAAGATTTGGGAGAAATGCTTAAACATTCTTAATGCAGATTGGATCTTCCTAGAGGATTTATATAGCTTATTCAATGCTTGGATCCCTCCTTCAAAGAATGAAACAATGATTAATGTTTGAAATTTCATTTTAAATTATATTTTTTGGGGGTTTTGGAAAGAAAGGAATGATAGAATCTTAAGAAATAAGGTTTCCAATGAGAAGCTGATATTTTATAAGATCAAAAGAGCCATGCTAGAGAATATTTATCTTAAAGGGAATATGATTGAACCTTTTAATACAGGGGACACTACTTTCTTTGATAAGTAGAAGATTAAAGGAATTTTTAATCACTGTAAGAAAGATTCTTTGAGAAATGAGGCTAGATGGGATTACCCTCCTAGTGGGTGGATGAAGGTTAACTTCTATGGGGCCTCAAAAGGGAACCCAGGGGTGGCTAGTTGTGACCTCTATGATAAGATATGATCATGGTGTTTGAAAAGGTTTAAGGGTCATTCCTTTAGGCATTCAAACTAACCATGTTAGCGAGGCCAATGTGGACCTCCATGGCTTAGCTCTGGCTAAGGAGAAGGGTTGTAAGAAACTTTGGATTGAAGGTGATTACCTAAACATTATTATATGTTTAAATAAGGACTCTAAACCTTCATGGACTATTCATAATGTTATGTATAAGGCTCAAATCCTAATCACCTCTTTTGAAGAATGCGTCATCACGCATAATCTTAGAGAAACAAATACTCTTACTAACTGAGTGTCTAACATGGCCTGGAAGTTGGAGAAGATGAAGACTTGGGATGATGGGAGGGATTTTTCTTTTTAGAAGAACTCATTAATACATAGTTCCCATTTACAGAGCCAACATAAAGTGTGTTAAATTGTTTTTTTAATGATGATTATTGATGATAAGGTGAGGATTCATTATTTCTTTTTTTGTGTCAAGTACAACTTGGTGACGATGCTCCTGATTTGGTATGGATTATGGGTTATGTTTGCTAAGTTTAGTGAAGCCAATATTATTCACAAAGATATTTTGAGTTGTTACAAAGATCCTGTGAAGGGCTACTAGAGAGATAACATGGGTGGTGGAAAGAAGAGATTCAAACCTATCAACTATGAGGAGTGGAAATAGAACAAGGACGTGTGGGAAATCTTGAATAAAAGGTGGGACGACAAGCTTTATGGAGAGATTGCATGGAAGAAACCCTATTGTGTCAAAGTAGTTCTTCAAAACTTGGAAGAATGACATGGTTCTTGTGGGAAACCAGCTAATGGTGGGTATAGAGGATATAATTGTGAAAGCTAATGGCATGAGCATGCAAGGGTTAAAATTTTATAGAGATAGACATATCTCTGATAAAGCCCCTGAGAAGTTCCCAATTACAGAGCAGGAGAAGATGAGTTTGGTGAAGGAGGATACCTCCTCCTATAATCCTAAGCACATTTCTCAGCCATGGAAGTATGTTTTATATGTTTTCATCAACTGTATCACGCTCAATGGTATATTTACCAGAGCCTATGGGTGCCATTTTATGTTGAATTATTTTGGACATAATATGAAAATTAGTCTTCCTTTTTATTTGTTGAGTGTGTTGGATTCCACCATTATTAGTCTTTAGAAGGATTTGAAAGTGGACCATTCCTCTCATTAGGACCTCATCATTATGGTGTATGATCTTCTCAAAACAAAAAATGTGGAGAAACCTTTTTTGAAGGGTTACACTAGGGATGATGAAGAAATAGAGGGTGATGAGGAAGATAATATACAATTTGAAGAAATAGACGATGCAGAGGAGGAGCCCTCTATGGCCTTATCCTCACAAAAGGATAATTTTAAAGGCTCACCCTCTAAGAAAAATCTTAAGAGGGATTTTGTGGAAGAGTTTGACACTTTAAAGGGCACTAAAGGTGAGGATTATGAAGAGGAAAAGGGGAAATGGGAGAACAAGAGGAAAAGATGTGAGTCCACTAGCAACAAGAAAAACAAAAAAAGGGTGAAAAGTACCAGTAGGAGGAGAATCCTTCTTTGTTCAGAGGATGACAAAAATATGGAGCAAGAGAAGAGTATTGGGGAAAATATTGGGGAAGAAAAAGAAGAGAAAGGAAGGTTGGAGGTCGACATTGGGAGTTTGGGAGAAGGCCATTTTCCTCCAGAGAAGGAGAAGGATAATTTGCAAAATGTCTACCAGGTTATGGATGAGATTGTGGAAAGAACTGACAAAGGTATTACAAGAATCAATGCAATGGATAATTTTGCTACTAATAGCACTAAAGAGGAAATAAGTGGGGTAAAATATTTTCCTAAAGATAAGAGATTCTTGGTGGACTTCACCTGCACGCTAAGAAAAATTACGGACGATATTGGAAATATTAAAAAGGAAATGCGGGTGATGGGCTGTGAGGTTAACCTCATTAAGAAGATGAGTCTTGGGGATAAACCTATTGCAAAGTGTCTTGATGAAATGAAGGAAGTGGTGGGTAGGGTGGAGGCTTATGCTAAAATGGTTGACAAGGTCTACGAGATGGAAACAATATTGAAAGAGAAGGAGGATAGGGTTATTGATGGGGATTTTGAGGGAAAACTCCACATGCTGGTTAACAAAGTGGATAACTTGGAAGAATCCATGAGAAAAATTGGTGAACAATGCCTTGTTAGTGTTAGGGCCTACTCTGAACATGCTAAGATCCTGGTTGATAAGATGGAATAGGAGAAGGGAGATAAAGAGGTGAAGGAGTTGAATGATACTTTGGGGCTGGATAATCATACATGGGCTAGCATAAGAAAAAATGGTACCAAAGAGGAAAAAGAGGGCAAGGATATGGAAGATCTCAAGAACTCAGATGGAAAGATGCAACTTATGATAGTCTAGGCTAAAGACCTAATGAAATGTATTTATCTATCCTTTGTTTTGTTGTCCCTGATTGTATTTTTTTTGGGTTATCTCTTGATGTTATTTTTGTTTACTTTAGTGTTTTGGTTTCTATTCCTTGGTGCTCTAGTACAGTTTCTGTAAAACTTTTTTGCTATTCTATACTTTGATATCTCTGTAATAGGTTCTGGGTGCTTCTAAAACCTATTTTTACTTAATTAGAGCACAACATTTTCCCTATGAACTTATTTATCATATATATGCTTATTTGTGTTTGATATTTGTTTCTCTTAAACTTTCATAGAAAAATTTAAACCATCCTTGAATAAATTCTGACAAGTCACAATGATCATCATTTATGTAGAAGTGATACTCTCTTAAAACCCTTCTATCCTTATTGCTTCTATCATGTTCTTGCATGAATGTTGTGTACAAAAATTACAACTTGTTTAGAATGATAATACATAGACATCTTATGTTCTAATATATCATTGATATTTGATTCTGAACAACACTACTCAACCTTCTCACTCTATTTTGGCACTATCAATATTATTCTTTTTTTGATATTTCTATCTAGTAAGTTTTATTGATATTTATCCCCATGCTTTTAATAAAAATAAACAATTTAAATATCAGCATAGATTCTCTTATATAAAAGTATATGCAAGTCAATAAGAGTATACATGTAAATGATACTTTATTCTTATTCACCACCATCCAATCCTTCTTTGAAGGAGGTGAATCCAACTTCTCGATGTAGTGGTAGGGGTATGTCAAGGACACTCACAAATAAATTGAACAATAACCACTCTCCAAATAATATACAAAGGGTTTAGAACAACATGGGCTTGAAATACAATCTTTAACATATGAATTGGCTCATGGATCCTACTATAATCACCTTTTTGATGTAGCCCTTGATTGTCTCAACATCATGTGCAAGCCTAATGAGAGTCATAATTACTTCAACATTCTTCACATAAAGATCATATGCATATTATCATGACTAGGTCTCATACCCTTATTCTTGGACTTCTAATGACAACTTGTGTATTGATCCATTTGATCATGTTCTACTTTTCTCAACCTCTCAACAATAAATGGGGAAAGAATTCACATAACTTTTAGAAATTTTTCTTTTTTTAAAGGACTTATGCATTCATCAAAATAATGTAATCAGACTATGAACTTTTCATTTTGTTGTTTGTTTGGATATTATTATTATTTTTGCACTCAAATATTTTTTTTGCCAAACATTTACTTAAATGACTCTGTGGGACCCTTATCCACATCTTCTCCCTTTTGTAATCTCAAAGAGGTTAAATCCACCTTTAGAATTTCTTATATTTTTCTCTTATCCTTTTCTAGTTTGATACATTAAAATATTAGATATACTAATCATTAGAAACTTGTACCAAGATGCAAATGGGAGCTTGTACTTCAATGAAATGTATAATACATGGAAATAAGTCATTCCACTTTTCTTTTTAACAAGTGATAAGGAGATAAAAGAATATTTCTTTTATTCAAAGAATAAAACTCATTATTTTCTCCTTGTAAGGTAGCCTAAATATTTCTCCATTTATTTTTTTAGCATAAATTGATAGCATGATCACATATAGTTGGGTAGGTATATCATAGGCATGGTCTCAGTTTACCTATCTATATGTCCAAAAAATTCACATGATACCCTATGAGCGATGTCCATTGTGTGCCCTATGTGCACAAAATTATCAAACTTTGACAAACTATTTCTCTCAAATTGTAGTACTCTCAAAAAATATGTCTAAACCTATACATTCTTGTTAGGCCCCTCTATACTAACCTATCTCAAATTTTGAGGACCCGAATTGGTTTCTGTAGGGAAGAAATTTTGTGTTCATGCAAAAACCTTTAGATGCATTTAGTCAAACATTGCAACATTGCTTGAATTGCATTCAGATGCTTTGAGTGCAAAGTTGCAAGGTAGCCTAAATCACTTTTTTTTTTTTTGTTGTGGGCACAAACTAATAGCACCATAGAATTTTATTGAGTCGGTTAACACTATGCATCGTCTTATTTTTCCTCTCAACACACCTAAATAGTTGACGATATATGCTACTAGTGATGTCCCTTTTTTCCCCTAAGAGCATAAAACTATCAAACTTTGAATGATTATGTCTTGAAAATTATAGTACTTGAAAATCATCTATTTGAACCTATAGGGTCATATTAGGCCCATCTATAATAACCTATGTTTGATTTTGAAGACTTGTAGTGGATTTTGTAGGGAAATAATTTTTCTATTCATGTAAAAAAATTTAGATGCATCCAATACAAAGTTTCAAGGTGGCCTAAATATTGTTCTATTCATCATGGGTGCAAATTGATACAGTGATCGTTTTTGGTTACACAGGTTTATCCTAGGCATGGTCCCATTTTTCCTCGTGATATGCCTGAACGCTCGACACCATACCCTACCAATGATGTCCCTTGTGTGGCCTAAGTGCATAAAACCATTGTACTTTGATGATATTTTTTATCACAAATTGCAATACTTGAAACCAATCCATTTAAACCTATAGGTTCATGTAATGGTCATCTACAATAACCTATCTCAATATTTGAAGGCTTGGAAATTTTTTCATAGGGAAACAATTTTTGATTCATGTAGAATGTTGGAATAAGTATGGAAAGTTAAGTACTGAGAGGGGGGGAGTGAATCAATACTACCAAAATTTTTATCTAACTTTCTTATCCATTCACCGAAATCATGACTTTTCATGTAATATAACATAAAAACATGTAAAATATAATCATGAAACATAACTCATAACACCATTATTTTGGTATCACATAAATCCTTGTTAGAGGATAAAAACTACATTGGGAATGACACCCACACCACTTCACTACTATAGTGTAAAGTTTTCTTGGTTAGATCTACAATGTTAGCTATTGATGATAGCTTACCTTATTAAGAGTATTAACCTTGTTAAGAGTATTAAACATGTTAAGATTCTAAAGACCGATTAAGTCTACCTTTCTAAAGGATTTTACAACTTTAATATAAGAGTTGCAGCCTGTTAAAGGATTTACAATTTAAGATATGTTAGGATCTGATCAGTTAAGATAATTTTACAATTTCTAATAACATAATTAATCAATAACATAAAATTTCTATAATAATTGCATCAACTTATTCTTTTCATACTCATTATACTCAGTAAGAATTTACCTCATAATGTACTTCTCTTACAATATCAATTATGTACTTGGTAACTTCAAATTTGAATCATATTGACACTCTACTCTTTACTACTATATTGGTTGGTGGATTCTCTTCTTATCACCTAATCTTTTCAATTTATCCTTTGCACATACACTCTTACTCTCTTACTATGATCTTCATACTTTGATCCATTTAAACTCAATTCTAGAAGTGGTGTAAACAATCTAGAATATTCTCATTAAGAGGTGCTAGCATTGGTTAATTCTCTAATGGATATATCACATTTAATTCTCATTGGAAAATATCACCATGTAATCATGCAAAATAATTATGTTTAAATCTCCAATGCTCTATCAAATAATTTCCTCGAGATTTGTAAACATTTTTCTTCTCTATGTCTAGATTCAATGCATCTGTAGATTTTTCATTGTGTTGGCTTGTGATTATCGGTGATATATTTTTGTTTTGCTTAGTATCATGTATGTTCTCTCAGTTCAGTAACTATTGTAACTCAGTAACTTGGTGCTCAGTGCTTAGGGTTCCTTGCATAGTGTTTATGATTTCTTTTCCTTTGTTGAAAACTATCTTTTCTTTATTTTCTTCTATTTACTAGCATATTTTCTTTACTGACTTGATGTTCCTTCTTTACCAAATCACTTTGATAAAAAATATGGCTTAATCATAACTAATGACAAAAAGAAACTGTATAGGAGTATCAATTTCCCCCTTTGACATTAGTTTAGTATCTTTGTTAAACACCTTCAAAGTCATCAAAATTTTTGTCCTCAGCAAAATTCAAAATTAGACTATGTATACATATCTCGGTAAAGTCAATTTCTCTATTTCTCCCCCTATCGAAATACTTCATGTATATACATATTTATACAATATCCATCTATTTTGTACTATTTCCCTTATGTACATATTTATACAATAAAGCACAAAGTTGTGTCATGTTTCAGGACAACTTATCAGCATAGCTTAATTTGAGTATTTATAACTAAAATTATTTTTTGTCAAACATATAGTCTAGCTAGATTCATTCTAGCTATGTTTGTCATGCCCCGCAAGGGAACCGGGGAAGAGAACAAAGATTCTCTTTGTAAAAGAAAACCTAAGTAATAATTTATGAAAAATTTTGAATTTTAAAAAGAATTAAATAAACAAAACATAGATTAACTTAGATTCCTCCAAGGTTCCCTTCTTATTAAATGCATGATTCATTTAAGTCCATTATGTAAGCTAACAACAAAATTTACTTCTCAAAGCAAACTACATGATATCATTATAAGATTCTTTAAGAAATACAAAGTACTTTCATTTCAATTTTCCATTTAACACCATCTATATTCCTAAGTATCCTTTATAAACAATATAACTTTTAAATCAAATATAATCATCTCAATCATTTAATACATTGAAAATAATATGTTTGTTTTCCAATAGCCTTTTTCACTTAATCAATAATAAGAAACATACTATGTTACAAAATCCTTTTTCTTTTCCAACATACATCTTATACATAGAGTTCACGTGTTGGCACTTCAATTTTTTCAGTATGCCAATCTTGTGAAAATTTTTATGAAATTGAAGTGTGTATGAGTGTTCATCAAGTTCTGATAATTTTGCTATAGAAAAACCCATAAATATCCTGCAAAATTACCAGGTTTACCCCTTGTTTGGTCAGCCCTAGTCAGATTTCAAAGCAAAGAAAAAACCCTAAGTGCTTGTCATTTTCAAAGAAGCCCTAGGTCGCTCTTTTTAGGATTTTTTGAACGTTACCCTTTTTGAAGTCACTTAAGTTCATAAAAGAGCACGTGTTTAATTTATTATCATGTAGAGGGGTCAAATTTTCATTTCCCTAAGTCTAAGGGCCCGATGATATAATTAAACATGTCCTAAGTCCCTAGTACTAAATATTATAGTGTTTCAAGTTTTGTTCATCTTGGAATCTTCAAGATCAATGGTTGTCACATGTTTTCATAGAATCTTTTAGACCTATGTGATCATGCGACTGACCATTGATCTAGCATAAAGCAAAGCGAAATGATAGGTGGGACCGGCAACTAAAGGCTTAAGTGTTGGCAAGTAAGTGCAAAAGGCTTGTCGCATGGTCGCATGGCTTGAAATAAACCTATGCAATCATGCGACCAGTGATTCATTGGCTGTAAAAAGTGGGACCATGATAGGTGTGCTTAGCTGGTAGTGTTTTATTGGCTCGAGATGTAATGTGGGACCAGTAACATAGGCTGGTTCCATGATCGCATGGCTTGAAATAAGCCTATGCGATCATACGATTGGAAGATTTCTTAACATTAAACAATGGTAAGTACAAGATAGAGGCTTGTCACATGGTCGCATAGGCTTCTGAAGAGTTATGCAATCATGCAACTAACTTTTTTTTATAACAATAAGTGTTAAGAGGGTCACCGCTAACAAGGGGACTGATATGATTGCTTGTCGTATGATCGCATAGCCTTTTTTCAAGCTATGCAATCATGCGACAGGCCATTAGATGATATGCTAACAAAGATCAATGGTCAAAATTCAAACTAAAGGTGAAGTGGGTAACAGGTGCAGACAAGTGATAGTTCAATTCCTTGGGAAATTAATGATGAGAGCATGCGAAGTAAATTGCTGAATTAATTGGTGGAATGATTGTGAGTATATCAGAAATCCACACTTCCTCAAGAGCCATAAAGAGATAATCTTTTGCAGAGAGCTTGCTGAATGAAATTGCAAAGATAAGGTGCTATTTTCTCAGAGCTTTGAAAAGAAGGTTGGTTTTTCTTGTGCTTACTGGTTATATTGAGAAATATTGCTTTGATACGATGTTTCCTCTTGCACCAAGATATTTTGAAGTTGCCAGCCCTAAAATGTTGCCTAGAAAAGAACTCTCTGGTGAAACTGATTATCTTAAGAGGGGTCTACATGAGGATATGTTGCAAATCTTTCCTAGTTCAATAGTAAATTTGCTAGAGGTCAAGAAACTCACCCCAAAGGACCATAGGGTAAAAATAGCAGATGGGTTGTATGATATGGGGAATTACATTAGGGATGCCAAAATTAGTTTCATTAATGCAAATGGCACTTCTGATTTCACTGGGCTGACTTTATTCATGGTAGGATTCAGCCAGAGAAATACCCCTCCTCCCACTTGTAATGTATGGGAAAATGACTTGGGAAAGCTCGTGGTACCTGGTGTCTTTTTAGATGCGAACTTAATGTTTGAAGTGGCTAAAAACTATGACCCTATCACTAAGGAGATTAGGGGTGTTAAAGGGAAAAAGCTATTGACAATATTAGCTGAGGAAATTAGAATAGTTTTCAGATTAAGTGACCCCTCCCCTAACTTGGAACCAATTGATTTCAAGGAATTAATGGAGGTTTATGAGGCACAAAAATATCTCCTTAGAATTGTTCCTATGAAGGATTTTTGCTCCCAAATTGGAAAAATGATTGTCATAGGGTTAGGTGCACAAGAACCTTTTAAGATAGAGTACTTTGATGTACTGGCAAGAGGTGCCTACTGGTCATTGTGCCAAGTTCTTGGACAGGACGCAAATGAGAAAATGCCACAGCACCTGATGTACATGGTGATTCAGTTACTGCATCCACATTTATTAGTTACTTTTGATTATGCTCCATCATTGCTGATTTGATTCATGAAGGAATCATGGGGATTCAAAAGGGAAAAGTTGATAAACCTTTCTGCTGGTATTCCTTTTTAATGCACATGTTCTTGTTCAGAGGTGTTGAGTGTTTTGAAAAGGAGATGGAGTTGTCAAAACAAAGAAATGGAGAGGACATGCCTATTTAGTTGTGGAACTCAAACATGACATGGGACATAAAGGATAGTAGCTACATCAAGTTCAACAAATGTTTTGCAACAAGGCTGAGACTATTCTTTATTCTTGATAACCATAGAGTTCATGTTGCTTTGGTTGAAATTGTCAGACCACAATAGTTTGCAGAGGACCTCAACATAGTGCATAATTGGGGTGATTTTATCTTCTACCCTTATTCAACTGTCATCAGGTTGTATGGCTTCAGGGGAACTCCTTTCATTTTGCCCTTCTAGGTTCCCATCAAAATTGGTATTGCCAAATTTTTTAGGGAATTGGGAGACATTGAGCAGAATAGTATTGCTAAGGGTAGAGGAACTTTGTTCCCAAAAATTACCATTGCTCACCAGTTCATAATCACAAAGGTTGGGTGGTTGCATATGCATAAATTCCTGGACCCATATCATTTGACAACTACAATTTCCCAAACAATTGATCCTAAGGTTTTTATAATGAATTGTTTAGAAAGAGGGTGAGATGTTCACTAATAAACCATATTTTCAATTTCCCTGAAGACATTATCAAAAATACCCCAGGGGTACATGATCAAGAAGTCAGGAAGGAGAAGTGGTTGGTATATAAAAGGACACTGGATTTTGTTTGGCAATTTGATCAAAAATATGATACCATAGGAAGCATAAGTCCTATGGGGAAAAAGATTGATACTCTCATGAAGTGTTTCCAAGAAATTTTTAAGATCCTGGAGGAAAAGAAGAAGAGATCCATGGAGGAGAACCCTAAGAAGTCTAAGTCACTATTGGGCACAAATGCTTTTGCAAAGATGTTGCCTCTTGGGAAATACATGTTGGAAGAAAGGACTGGCTATGGTGTAATAATCCCTGAATCTAACATCAAGAGACATTAGAGGAAAAGAGAGGATATTCCATCTTCATCAAGGCAGGTGGAAAAGCAAAAGGAAATTATAGAAATTCCAGATTCACCACAAGATCAACCAGGTGAAGACATCCCTGACTTTTCACCCCCCACTAAGAAACAAAGGATAGAAGAAAGGCCACATGATATAGAAGAAGAATACTCTCCTTTTGAGTCACCACTAAATGTCAGAGATGGTCAGGAGATCATAGAACAAGTCCAATTGCTAGGATCCCAAGGTCATATTTTTGTGACTTAAGATGAAATAAATGAGGGGATACCTGAGCAACCAAAGGAGCCTAAACTAGGTTTGAGAGTAGGCCAAATTGCAGGGATAGAGTTGGATCCTTTAACAAAATAAGCTTGTGAGGAATTTTTAGGTGATGATGCATTTGTAAAGACTCAGGCCTTCTTGCAATTTTTGTGGAAAATAAATATGAATAAGTTTGAGGAAGCATGTGAGAAGAAGCATAAGGAGAATCATGATAAGGATCCCAAAATAATTGAAGATGAAATTAGAAAAGAAATGACTGCTAGTTTTGAAAGGACTACTCTAGAATAGGGTAGAGAATTAGTAAAAAATGCAGGAGTTCTTGTCCTCCCTGAATGGGATATAGTTGATGCAATAGTCCTAGATACTGTCAGAAAATAGACTACACCTACATACAAGAGTAAGGAAGAGGTAGAGCAGGCTGTCAAGGGAGTTGCATTCAGTAATGACCATCAGGCTTTGGTCATGTGGTCATTGAAGAAGGATGAGAAGAATAAAGGAAAAAAAATAGTTAAAGATAGTCTCTCTGGTGGTCTTATAATTAGAAGGGTTTTGGACACCTCAGCTACAAAGGCAAAAAGTATGGTGGTAGCCACAACTCACCTTATAGGGAAGGTGGTGGAAAGGGAAGCAAAAGAGAAAGAGGAACTAACAAGAAAATTTGAGGAAATTCTGAGGGCATACAAAGATTTGAAGCAAGGATTGTTTGAGAAAGATAAGGTAATTGCTGATTTAAAGAAAAGGTTGGGTGAGGGGAGTTCAATCCAGGCACCACAACAGTTGAAAATTCCTTCTTTTGCTACTGGCCCTTCTTCTTCAAGCCCTATCATTGAATTTCCTATGTCCCTTGTTCCCCCTTCCCTGAGCACAAAAGTTGTGGAAAGGAGAGAGCAACAAAAATTTGAAAAAAGGGTAAAGGACACCATCCATCATTTTGTTAGAAAGATAAAGCCCAAGGAGATTTACAAGTATGCAAAACAATTGTCTGACATTTTATTTTCTTTTAAAAATGAAGAAAATACAGTAGGCAAAATTTTGGATGATTAGGTGCCCAGGGAAAATATTTTGAAGGCATTCCTTGTTTCACTTAAGGATAATAGTATTATGTATCCTCAATTAGCAAGTACCCATAGAGTTGTCAAAACCCTTTTGGAGTTTGAAGTTATTAGGGATGAAATAAAAAGAAAAGTAGCCCTTTTGAGAGTAAGGTATTTTTAGAGTGATTTTCAGATTTGCCCGGGTCTTATTAAATCAGATGGAGCAATACAAGAGAGGGAAAGTTGGTTGGAACAAATAGACCATGGAGTCTCAACCAAGATAGACGCTGCTTTGGGCACTGAGGACACTCATCCTTTTGTGTAAATAATTGAAATGTTGCAGGATGCGAGGATACACTTTATCAAAGTAATGACTGAAGTGCACCAATTGGTTGCTAGTAGGAACAAGATTCTTCCAAAGAGGGATGAAATTTTGGCATTTAATTGGTCTACAGAGGATACTTATGCAGCTTGGGAAGTAGCGTCCTTGATAGAAGTTGATAAAGAAGAATAAGTATCCTCTGAGGAGGAAAAAAATGACATTGCCCCAACTCCATAGAAGAAGCAAATGCGGATACAACACCCGGCAGAAGTTGAGCTGCCTTTTGGGCTGTTACAAGATTTTGACACTCATCCTCGCAAGCTCATTTCTGAAATATTGAAATGAGAAGTCTTCCATTTATGTTCTTTGTCTTATGTGCAAGCCTTTTTTCTTGTCTCATCTGAAAGATCCGAAGCTTTTTTGCAATCCTTATTCTCTATAAAAGGATTTCCAGAATCATTTTGTTAAGGACCGAGAACTTGATGAAATCTTGAGCAATAAGTTATTTGAGTCTGGGATATTTCATAGACTGTTATTAGGCATATTTCTATTCGATAATAGTCATTTTTGGTTCAAGTTATTTCTAGAAGGTGGCACTGTAAAGCATTTTGTGAGCATGACATAATACAACATTTGAATAAATTCCAAGATTTATATCTCTCCTTGAGTATGCTTTTTGAGTTATGAATTGTTCCAATTCATTGCATGGAAATTTTCTTTGTGTATGTTTGTATTTCTTAGCTCTGATCTAAGATCAGATTAAATAAGTTTGAATTGAACATAAATTCTTTGAGGTTTTGTTTAAAGGATACACCAGTAAGTAGTGTGAATCTAGGCATCTTTTGATAAAATCCACCATAGGGTGATTATTATTTTCAAAGGATTAAGACTATTCAAAGTTCAGCATATTTTTTCATGTATGATAGTCTTGCAGTGGAGGTGCAACCAAATGGATAAGACACTGGCCAACAATGGAGTTCTTCAGTGGTAAATACTATTCAAAAAGAGTTCTATTGATATTTCCCTCTTTGATTAAAATTGTCGAAATCATTTGAATTATAGTGATTAGCAGAGTAAAGTACTACTTGATGATAGTGTAAATCTATGAATGAATGGTCATCATTTAGGTTTCCCTTATCATTCATTTGTTTCATTTAAATCCAATCAGTGATTAATAGGATAAGTTGTTTTAAACTAGATTAGGAGCACCCTCCTTGGTTTTGCAAAGCCAGAAGTGTAGAGGGCAGTGTATCCCTATAGTTGGTCCAATCATCTTTAGAGCTATACATTTGGATTTAACCAATCCTTAAAAACTGTAGATGCATTGGTTGCCTGTTAGAGCATAAACTCCATTTTGGGGAACCAACAAAATGGCCACCCTACTGGGGAACAGAGATTGAATTACTTTGATAATTTTGAATTGTAGATCTCTTGTATTATAAATTCGAATATCAAATAATGCAGGTACAAGTTGAGCTAGACTCCTAGCCTTCTTATTTGATTAGAACCAGTAAACCACCATGGGTAAACAGAGGAATATTTGTAGGCTTTGATTTAGATCAGAACCTGAAATTCTCTTTAGGCTTTGCATCTATTTACAATAATCTTTGTTTTGATTACTTACCAAGTATTAAGTACTTTGATTTATTAATTGTGTGAAGATATTTCCCAACTTGTGTTGGTGGCAACTCTGAGAATCTTTGTAGCAGTGCTGAGTATAATATTAAAAGGATAAGAAGTTTTTTCACATACTTACATTATGAGTCAAAGGAATACTAGGGCTTGGAGGAAGGACCATCCAGAAAGTAAATTAGAAGGTGAGCTTCCAAGAACTTCTAGGACTTATTTACCTAGAAGAAATTAGAATAGTGGTGATATGTCTCAGGCATGGAGACAAAAGTAAAGTATGAAAAAGAATCAACCCCCTATTCATGATGATGAAGAGAATACTTCTGAGTATGAAGAGGCAATTGATTTTGGTTTAGGGCAATATGAGGATTTTTATTTTCACAAAGATAATGATATACATCATAGGAATCTAAACCTAGATGCAGAACCTCAAAATGAAATCAGAATGTCAAGAAGTAAAAGTAGGGGCCTAGAAGGGAGAAATGATCCCCCAAATTGGGGACCTTCCCCTTCTGAAAATCTTAGAAATCCTAGAAATTAGCAAAGAGATGTTGAGTCTGAAAGTTCAGAATCTTATACCACTCTTCCAAACTCAGAGGATATCTTTGAAGAAGTCTATAATTTAGAAAAAGATATCCAAGAATAAATTACAATTAGAAAGGAGAGAGAGATGGAAAAGGAGACTGAGATAAGATAGGCCCAAATCAAGGCAGACCAGCTTAAGAGATAGCTGATGACCTTGAAGGCAATAAACTTTTTGAGAGCCCCCAAGGAAGGTGATGAACAACCTATTATCCGACCCACTACAGAAGTTAGAAAGCCTAAGGATAAAGGAAAACAGATCTTAGTGGGAATCAAAATAAATGAGCCCAGAAATGGAAGTGCCCGAGTAGATCCTTTGTCCAAATTAGAAAATGATTTGGAAAGGGCTAGAAGAGAGCAAGAGGTTATTGCTAAAGAGTTAGAGAAAGAAAAAATTGAAGCTACTACTTTAGAAATGAAAAAGAAAGTTTACTTCCTTAGACAATCTTTTACTTTTTCAATTCCAACTAACCCTAAGATAACATCTAATGTAAATGTTGGAAATTCTACTACTCAGGTTGCCACTGTCACACTAGTGGTTACTAAAAGTGCTGCTAATATAGAAAACAACAAGGCTTCCACTTCTTAGGCAAATGCTTCAGGGAAAAGAGGAAAAGTTCATGTTGAAACGTACAAACTTCTCTTTAACAATATTGCTGGTTATCCTAATGTGATCCCTCCAAAGATTAGGGAGAAACTACCTAAGTTTAATGGAAATAATGTTATTACTTGTGAAGAGCATTTGAAAAATTTCATTGATATGATTGATGACTATGAAGTAGAATATGAAGATGTAATCATGAAATTATTTGTTCAATCTTTAGTTGAAGATGCTAGAGACTAGTTTAGGGGTCTTCCTTATGATTGTATTGGTTCTTCGGATGATTTTATACATTGTTTTAAGGATCAATACGGTGAGAAAACTAATGAAGGTTTTATGTTAAATTAATTCAACAATATAAAGAAAAATCAAAATGAGGAAGTCCTTGAATTCAATATAAGGTTTCAAAAGGTGATGCACAAATTGTTCCAAGTAATGAGATTAGATGAGAAGGTATGTTTGGCAACATATTTGAATGCTTTTGATGCCAAGATGGGATACTTACTTAGGGATAAAAACCCTAGGACTATTAGAGAAGCTCAGAGGTTTGCTATAAAAATTGAGAGCAATAGAAGGGTGTCAGGAAAATTAGGAAGAAGAGAGGATCCTAAAACCTCTAGGTTTGGAAGGAAAGAAGGTGATAAGCCTACTAATACAAAACCTAGGGAAGATAATAACCTCAAACAGATGCTAAATGCCTTAAAGTATCTAAAACCAAGAGAAAGAAAAAGTAGGCAATAGGGAAATGATAGACCCCCTCAGAATAATTTCAATAGGCAGCCTAGAATGCAAAACTTCCCTTACAATACACAATGGAAGGATGGAAAGCCTATTCCACCAGAAAAGAAAGATATGAGGTCAAATGATACAACCCCCGACCCTTTACAAAAACATTCAATCAATATGAATGATGAAATTCCTTGGTGCACTGTATGCCAATCTCCTCATGATCTAAATTATTGTGTAATTTCTTAGAATGTATCTGAAAGTAATGAACAAGGAGAGGAGGAAGAATCATATGATGACAGAGGTTGTGGAATGACCTTTGCTAAATTTATTGAAGAGGTTGATTTTGATGAAGAAAGTGAAAATCAGGATGCAACTAATTCTCAGAACAGAGGGGAGGCCTATCATCAGCAAGTTTTTTCTGATGAAGAAGAGGAAGAAATTGAAGATGTAAATAGCAACTCTCAACAAGTTGAAGAGCCTATTGTATTAAGAAGACCCTCTGATGAAGAGATAGCCTAGATCACTACTGATATGGTGACTTAGGCTAAAAGTAATTATGTCCTTAGAAACAAAACTATTGATAAAACATTTGGTAAACCAGCAAGTGTTTTTATTAAAAAGGATAAAGAAGATACAAAGCAGTCTGCCACAAAAAATGAGGTTGTTGATGGTGTTAAAAAAATAATAAAATAGAAGGGAAATGAAAAACCTATTGAACCAATCAAGGATTTTAAGGTTAAGACAAAAATGCCAATAGTTGGCACTCCAAATGCTCAACCTGAAGGAAAGTCAATAGATAAAGAGCAATCAGGTGCAACTGTACAGCCTGAAGTTAAGATTGCCCCAAAGGGCAAGACAAACTTATCTATTTTAAATTATGTACCTGTAGATATGAATCAATTGCTGTCTCAAATCATAGTAAAAGTGACATTATTAGAAATGATGAGGATAAGTGAAGATAAAGAGAAAGCCCTTACATGGATAAATGGTCTTTACACCACAGACACCCAGGAACCAGTAAAAACTAGGGCAAAGTGTCAAGATCCAGTAATAAAGCAGGACACAAAAGAATTCATTTCAAAAATTCCTCAAATCTATTTAGACACTAATGTTGTGAATACTTCTATGGGAGCTGTAGATCCATTTTTCTTGACATTGGTCATAAATGATAAAATGTTAAAAAATTGCATGATTGATTCAGGAGCTTCAAATACTATCATGCCTGTAGAGATCATGAGGTCAATGGGATTGCATGTTGATACTCCTCATGGGAGGTGCTAGGCCATGGATTCTAGGGAAGTGCCATTAATTGGAACAATCAAAGCTTTACCATATAGGCTTGCTGCTTGTCCTAAGAAATAGCTGACTATGAGTGTCCTAGTTGTTGACATTCCTCCAGAGTATGGAATGTTGTTTCAAGAAAATGGAGTGCAGCAATGGGAGGTAGCATCCAATGTGATTTATCTTATGCTATGTTTAATATTACTGGTGAGAGTATTAAGGTACTCAGGGAAGTTAGAACCCCTCATCTAATTGAGGAAGAAGCTAATGATAATAACATGAATTGCTTTCTGGATACTGTTATAAACTCTTTTCAAGTACAAAGTAATAATGATGAAAATGAACCTCCTCTACTAGCTCAGAAGGAAAGAAATATAATGGGTCAGAATGACCTTTGGACCATGTACTTTGATGGGGCTTGTTCTAAAGAAGGATCTGGAGTAGGTGTGTTATTAATCTCCCCCACTGGAAAAACTTTCAAGTTTTCCTTCACCTTGTGATTTACTTGCACAGATAATACTGTAGAGTATGAGGCTTTGTTGATAGGTTTGAGATTAGCTGCAAAGCATAAGATTAAAAATCTCAGAGTTATTGGAGACTCAGAATTAGTTGTGTCCCAGATTAGATCCAAATATGTTTCAACAAACCAAAGGTTAAAAAAATATAGGAATACTGTTTGGGATGAGATAGAATAGTTTGATGCTTTCTGTATTGATTGGATGGATAGAGGACACAACAAGATGGCTGATTTACTGGCTAACATTGCATTAAGGCCAGATGATATCACTCTTGTAGGGATATCTAGGATTGAGATTTAGACTAGGCCATCCATCCCAGATAATTATGAAAACTGGCAAGTTTTTGATGATGACTTGGATATTTTGAGATTTCTGCATTGTAACGCAAGTTTTGGTGATAAGGAAATGGATTTTGGTGAGTTTGTAGAAACATCAGATAATAAGGATTCCCTCCTTGGCAAGGAAATTTTGTAGCTAAAAAGAAACAAAGTCCCAAAGGGTCTGGTAGTGTTGGAAAGAGATTTTGATAATCATGATAGTTCTTCCCAGGAAAAGCTTATAAGTAAGCCTAAAGATGTAGAGGAAATAAATCTAGGAACAAAGGAGACCACAAATAATGTATATATTGGGGGGAGCTTGACTCTTGAAATAAAAAGTTCCCTGATAAGTCTTCTCAAAAAGTATAAACATGTCTTTGCTTGGTCTTATGATGATTTAAAGGCATACAGAGAAGACTTGTTCCAACATGAAATTCCTTTGAAGGAGAATACCAAATCTTATAGACAAAAGCTGAGACCTGTTAACCCTACTCTTGCACCAAAGATGCAGAATGAGCTGAAAAAGATGAGTGATGTAGGCATCATTCAACCTATTAGGCATTGAACTTGGGTTTCTAACCTAGTCCCTGTAAGAAAAAAGAATGGAGACATCAGGTTGTGTGTAGACTTCAGAAATCTGAATATAAATTCTCTAAAAGAAAATTATGGTCTACCAAACATGGAAGCCATGTTACAGAGGGGTACTAGATCTAAATTAATGTCTATGATGGATGGTTTTTCAGGTTACAATCAAGTTGTTGTCAAAGAAATAGAGCAGTTCAAGATTGCATCACTACTCTGTGGGGTACTTATGTGTATGTTAGGATGCCTTTTGGCTTAACCAATATTGGGGCTACCTTTCAGAGAGCCATGGATGTAGCATTTGTAGATTTTATAAATAAGTTCCCTGTTGTTTATCATGATGATTTGATGGCCTATTCAGAAAAGAAGGACCAACATTGTGGTCACCTGAGAAAAATATTTGTAAGGGCTTTGGAATATGGTGTCTCCCTTAACCCAAGGAAGTGTTCTTTTGGAGTAACTGAGGGTAAGCTTTTGGGACACATTGTGTGAAAGGATGGATTCAAGATTGATCTTGAGAGGGTAGTAGCAATAGACAAGGTACCATTGCCAAAAAATGTAAAGGGTATCCAATCTTTCTTTGGCCAAATAAACTTTATTAGAAGGTTTGTTACAAACTTTGCTAAAATTAGTGTTCCAATTTCTAAAATGTTAAAGAAAAATGCAAAGGTGGAATGGAATAGTGAGGCCAAGTAGGCTTTCTTTGATATCAAAATGGCTATTAAAAGTGCTCCTATATTAAGGTCACCGGATTTCAGTAAACCTATCCATATTTTCTCATTTGCTTCTTATGATACTATAGCTGCAATATTATTACAAAAGAACTCAGAGGGTTTTGAACAACCCATTTCCTTTTTTATTAAATCATTGTAGGCAACTGAACTAAAGTATGACATAAATGAGAAACAGGCCTATGCTTTGGTCAAGGCTATCAAGAACTTTAGATGTTATTTGGTAGGGGCAACTATAGTTGCATATGTGCCTAGTGCTACTGTAAAGGACATCTTGGTTTAGCAAGAGGTTTCAAGGAGAAGGTGCAGGTGGATAAATAGAATCCAAGAGTTCAATATTGATATCCAAATCACTAAGCTGGCGAGAGGATTGGGATTAGCAAAACTCATGGCTCAGAGCAATTTGGATGCTAATCACATCAACACTCTTGAAGAAGAACAAAGGCCATACATCTGTGATTTAGATTGTTGTGAATGGTACAAAGATATCATTGGATACTTGCAGAAGCTCTTATTTCCTTATGATATGGAAGATCACAAAAGGAGGACTATCAAATTACATGCTTTGAGATATGTGATCATCAAAGGAGAACTATGGTGGAGGAGTAATGAGGGTGTCTTGTTGAAGTGTGTTGACCCTCAAAAGGCTAATGATTTGTTGCAGGCAATGCATGCAGGTGTGTGTGGTGGCCATTACATGGCTAAAACTACTATACATAAAATATTGAGGTCTGGATTTTGGTGGCCAAGTATTTTCAAGGACGTACATTCCTTTGTCAAAAAATGTGATGCTTGTCAAAGATTCTAAGGAAAGTTGAAATTCAGTGGGAATTTGCCTCTAAGCACTATTAATGTGGAAGCTCCTTTTCAAAAATGGGGCATGGATTTCGTAGGGGAGATCCCAAACAAATCCAGTGGGGGACATTCCTACATATTGGTTGCAATTGATTACTTTACAAAGTGGGTGGAAGCTGTTCCCACTAAAAAAACAACCAATAAAGTGGTTATTGATTTCCTAATCCAAAATCTATTGATAAGGTTTGGATGCCCTGAGGTTTTAGTTGTAGACAATGCTTTGTGTTTCAGATCTAAAGAATTTACTAGCGTTTGTCTACAATATGGTATAAAAATTTCATACTCTGCTCCTTACCATCCTCAAGGAAATGGTTAGGCTGAATCAAGTAATAAAAGCTTGATAAATTTTTTGAAAAGAGTCTTAGATGTGAACAAGAAGGCGTGAGACTCCAAATTACAGCTAGCTCTGTGGCCTAATAGAGTAACCATTAAGAAGGCAATAAGGTGTGCTCCCTTTGATTTGGTATATGGTATTCATGCCAGATGACCACAAAATAATTTGTTGCAAATGTACAAGTTCATTCAGTTGTATGACGATGATCAAGATAATGAAATGAAGATCAAATTATAGGACTTGATACAACTAGATGAATCAAGAAGGGAGGCACATGATACAAATTTGAAATCTCAGCTCAAGTATAAAAATTTTTATGACAGGAAAACCACAGTCAGAAGTTTTCAAGAAAATGATTTGGTCCTGATGTGGAATGACAGGCTTGAAGACAGGGGTAAACATAGCAAGTTTGACCCTATTTGGTTAGGACCATACTTAATCAGTCAAGCATGGGGACATGATTCATATATCCTGAAGGACCTAATTATAAATGAATTGGAATTGCCGGTTCATGGAGAATTCCTCAAATTGTACTTTTCTTAAGGTACTCTCATTATCCATGAATAGTAGTTAGTTTCCTTTTCCAGTTGTGTGTTTGTTTTTCAGTTGTGTGAGTAGGTTAGTTTTTTTGTTTTAGTAGGTGGTCTACTTATCCCATAGTTTCTAAATTCTTGTCATACCTGCAAGAGGCATGCATCCCCAAACAGAGCCACTCTTGGCACTTCACTTTTTTTAGTATGCCAATCTTGTGAAAATTTTTATGAAATTGAAGTGTGTATGAGTGTTCATCAAGTTGTGATAGTTTTGCTATAGAAAAACCCATAAATATCCTACAAAATTACCAAGTTTACCCCTTGTTTGGTCAGCCCTAGTCAGATTTCAAAGCAAAGAAAAAACCCTAAGTGCTTGTCATTTTCAAAGAAGTCCTAGGTTGCTCTTTTTAGGATCTTTTTGAACGTTATACTTTTTGAAGTCACTTAAGTTCATAAAAGAGCACATGTGTTTAATTTATTATCATGTAGAGGGGTCAAATTTTCATTTCCCTAACTCTCAAGGCCTGGTGATATAATTAAACATGTCCCAAGTCCCTAGTACTAAATATTATAGTGTTTCAGCTTTTATTCATCTTGGAATCTTCAAGATCAATGGTTGTTGCATGTTCGCATAGAATATTTTAGCCCTATGCAATCATGTGACTGACCATTGATCTAGCATAAAGCAAAGTGAAATGATAGGTGGGACCGAAAACTAAAGGCTTAAGTGTTGGCAATTAAGTGCAAAAGGCTTGTTGCATGATCGCATGGATTAAAATAAGCCTATGCGATCATGCGACTAGTGATTCATTGGCTGTAAAAAGTGGGACCATGATAGGTGTGCTCGGCTGGTAGTGTTTTATTGGCTCGAGATGTAATGTGGGACCAGTAACATAGGCTGGTTGCATGATCGCATGGCTTGAAATAAGCCTATGTGATCATGTGATGGCAAATTTCTTAACAGTAAACAGTGGTGGGTATAAGATAGAGGCTTGTCGCATGGTCGCATAGGCTTTTGAAGAGTTATGCAACCATGCAACTAACTTGTTTTTATAACAATAAGTATTAAGAGGGTCACTGCCAACAAGGGGACTGATATGACTGCTTGTCGTATGATCACATAGCCTTTTTTCAAGCTATGTGATCATGTGATAGGCCGTTAGATGATATGCTAACAAAGATCAACAGTCAGAATTCAAACTAAAGGTGAAGTGGGTAACAAGCAAAGACAAGTGACAGTTCAATTCCCCAAGAAATTAATGATGAGAGCATGCGAAGTAAATTGCTGAATTAATTCATGGAATGATTGTGAGTATATCAGAAATCCATGCTTCCTTGAGAGCCACAAAGAGATAATCTTTTGTAGAGAGGTTGGCAAATGAAATTGCAGAGATCAGGAGCTATTTTCTCAGAGCTTTGAAAAGAAGGTTGGTTTTTCCTGTGCTTACTGGTTATATTGAGAAATATTGCTTTGATACTGTGTTTTCTCTTGCACCAAGATATTTTGAAGTTGCCAGCCCTAAAATGCTGCCAAGGAAAGAACTCTCTCCTAAAACTGATTATCTTAAGAGGGGTCTACACGAGGATTTGATGAAAATCTTTCCTAGTTCAACAGTAAATTTGGTAGAGGTCAAGAAACTGACCCCAAAGGACCCTAGGGTAAAAATAGCAGACGGGTTGTATGATATGAGGAATTACATCAAGGATGCCAAAATTGGTTTCATTAATGCAAATGACACTTCTGACTTCACTGGGCTGACTTTGTTCATGGTAGGATTTAGCCAAAGAAATACCCCTGTTCCCACTTGTAATGTATGGGAAAATGACTTGGGCAAGCTCATGGTACCTACTATCTTTTTAGATGTGGACTTAATGTTTGAAGTGGCTAAAAACTATGACCCTATCACTAAGGAGATTAGGGGTGTTAAAGGGAAAAAGCTGTTGACAATATTAGCTAAGGAAATTAGAATAGTTTTTAGATTAATTGAGCCCTCCCCTAACTTGGAGCCAATTGATTTCAAGGAATTAATAGTGGTTTATGAGGCACAAAAACATCTCCTTAGAATTGGTCCTATGAATGACTTTTTCTCCTGAATTGGAAAAATGATTGTCACAGGGTTAGGTGCACAAGAACCTTTTAAGATAGAGTACTTTGATGTACTGGCAAGAGGTGCCTACTGGTCATTGTGCCAAGTTCTTGGATAGGACACAAATGAGAAAATGCCACAGCACCTGATGTACATGGTGATTCAGTTACTACATCCACATTTATCAGTTACTTTTGATTATGCCCCATTCATTACTGATTTGATTCATGAAGGACTCATGGGGATTCAAAAGGGAAAAGTTGATAAACCCTTCTATTGGTATTCCTTTTTGATGCACATGTTCTTGTTCAGAGGTGCTGAGTATTTTGAAAATGAGATGGAGTTGTCAAAACAAAGAAATGGAGAGGACACGCCTATTCAGTTGTGGAACTCAAACATGACATGGGACAGAAAGGATAGTAGCTACATCAGGTTCAACAAATGTTTTGTAGCAAGGGTGGGACTAATATTTGTTCTTGATAACCCTAGAGTTCCTGTTGCTTTGGTTGAAATTGTCAGACCACAATAGTTTGCAAAGGACCTCAACATAGTGCATAATTGGGGTGATTTTATCTTCTAGCCTTATTCAACTATTGTCGGGTTGTATGGCTTCAGGAGAAGTCCTTTCATTTTGCCCTTCCAGGTTCCCATGAAAATTTGTATTGTAGAATTTTTCAGGCAATTGGGAGACATTGACCAGAATAGTATTGCTAATGGTAGAGGAACTTTGTTCCCAAATATTACCATTGCTCACTAGTTCATCATCACAAAGGGTGGGTCATTGCATATGCATAAATTCCTGGACCCATCTCATTTGACAACTAAAATTGCCTGAACAATTGATCCTGAGGGTTTTTACAATGAATTGTTTAGAAAGAGGGTGAGATGTTCACTAATAAACCACATTTTCAATTTCCCTGAAAACTTTATGAGGAATACCCTAGGGGTACATGATCAAGAATTCAGGAAGGAGAAGTGGTTGGTATATAAGAAGACACTAGATTTTGTCTGGCAATTTGAGCAAAAATATGATCCCATAGGAAGCATAAGTCCTATGGGGAAAATTTTTGATACTCTCATGAACTATTTCTAGGAAATTTTTAAGACCCTAGAGGAAAAGAAGAAGAGAGCCATGGAGGAAAACCCTAAGAAGTCTAAGTCACTATTGGGCACAAATGCTTTTGCAAATATGTTGCCTCCTGGGAAATACATGTTGCAAGAAAGGACTGGCTATGGTGTAATAATCACCAAATCTAACATCAGGAGACATCAGAGGAAAAGAGAGGATATTCCTTCTTCATCAAGGCAGGTGGAAAAGAAAAAGGAAATTGTAGAAATTCCAAATTCACCACAAGATCAACCAGGTGAAGATATCCCTGACTTTTCACCCCCCACTAAGAAACAGAGGATAGAAGAAAGGCCACATGATATAGAAGAAGAATACTCTCCTTTTGAGTCACCACTGAATGTCAGAGATGATCGGGAGATCATAGAAGAGGTCCAATAGTTGGGATCCCAAGGTCAAATTTTTGTGACTCAAGATGAAATAAATGATGGGATACTTGAGTAGCCAAAGGAGCCTAAACTAGGTTTGACAGCAGGCCAAATTGTAGGGACAGTGTTGGGTCCTTTAATAAAATAGTATTGTGAGGAATTTTTAGCTGATGATGCATTTGTAAAGACTCGGGCCTTCTTGCAATTTTTGTGGAAAATAAATATGAATAAGTTTGAGGAAGCATGTGAGAAGAAGCATAAGGAGAATCCTGATAAGGATCCCAAAATAATTGAAGATGAAATTAGAAAAGAAATGACTTCTAGTTTTGAAAGGACTACTCCAGAATAGGGCAGGTAATTGGTAAAAAATGCAGGAGTTCTTGTCCTCCCTGAATGGGATATAGCTGATGCAATAGTCCTAGATGCTGTCAGAAAAGAGACTACACCTTCATACAAGATTAAGGAAGAGGTAGAGCAGGCTGTCAAGGGAGTTGCATTCAGTAATAACCATCAGGCTTTGGTCATGTGGTCATTGAAGAAGGATGAGAAGAATAAAGGAAAAAAAATAGTTAAAGATAGTCTCTCTAGTGGCCTTATAATTTGAAGGGTTTTGGACACCTCAGCTATAGAGGCAACAAGTATGGTGGTATCCACAACTCACCTTGCAGAGAAGGTGGTGGAAAGGGAAGAAAAAGAGAAAGAGGAACTAACAAGAAAATTTGAGGAAATGCTGACGGCATACAAAGATTTGAAGAGAGGATTGTTTGAGAAAGATAAGGTAATTTCTGATTCAAAGAAAAGGTTGGGTGAGGGGAGTTCAATCCAGGCACCACAACAGTTGCAAATTCCTTCTTCTACTACTGGCCCTTCTTCTTCAAGCCCTATCATTGAATTTCCTATGTTCTTTGTTCCCCCTTCCCTGAGCACAGAAGATGTTGAAAGGAGAGAGCAACAAAAATTTGAGAAAAGGGTAAAGGACACCATCCAACATTTTGTTAGAAATATAAAGCCCAAGGAGATTTAAAAGTATGCAAAATAGTTGTCTGACATTTTTCTTTTTTTGAAAAATGAAGAAAATACAATAGGCAAAATTTTGGATGATTGGGTGCCCAGGGAAAATATTTTGAAGGCATTCCTTGTTTCACTTAAGGATAATAGTATTATGTATCCTCAATTAGCAAGTACCCATAGAGCTGTCAAAACCATTTTGGAGTTTGAAGTTATTAGGGATGAAATAAAAATAAAAGCATCTCTTTTGAGAGTAAGGTATATTCAAAGTGATTTTCAGATTTTCCCGGGTCTTATTAAAGTAGATGGAGCAATAAACAAATAGACCATGGAGTCTCAACCAAGATAGATGCTGCTTTGGGCACTGAGGACACTCATCCTTTTTTGAAAATAATTGAAATGTTGCAAGATGTGAGGATACACTTTATCAAAGTAATGACTGAAGTGCACCAATTGGTTGCTAGTAGGAACAAGATTCTTCCAAAGAGGGATGAAATTTTGGTGTTTAATTAGCCTACAGAGGATAATTTTGTAGCTTGGGAAGTAGCGTCCCTGACAGAATTTGATGAAGAAGAAGAAGTATCCTCTGAGGAGGAATTAGATGGCATTGCCCCAACTCCATAGAAGAAGCAAACAGGGATACAACACCTGGCAGAAGTTGAACTGCCTTTGGAGCTGTTACAAGATTTTGGTGCTCATCCTAGCAAGCTCATTTCTAAAATATTGAAATGAGAAGTCTTCCATTTATGTTCTTTGTCTTATGTGTGAGCCTTTTTTCTTATCTCATCTAAAAGATCCGAAGCTTGTTTGCAATCCTTATTCTCTATAAAAGGATTTCCAGGATCATTTTGTTAAGGACCAAGAACTTGATCAAATCTTGAGCAATAAGTTATTTGAGTCTGGGATATTTCATAGAATGTTATTAGGCATATTTCTATTGGATAATAGTCATTTTTGGTTCAAGTTATTTCCAGAAGGTGGCACTGTAAAGCATTTTGTGAGCATGACATAATACATCATTTGAATAAATTTCAGGATTTATATCTCTCCTTGAGTATGCTTTTTTGAGTTATGAATTGTTCCAATTCATTTCATTGAAATTTTCTATGTGTATGTTTGTATTTCTCAGATCTAATCTAGGATCAGATTAAATAAGTTGTGAATTGAACATAAACTCTTTGAGGTTTTGTTTAAAGGATACACTAGTAAGTAGTGTGAATCTAGGTGTTTTTTGATAAAATCCACCACAAGTGATTGGTATTTTCAAAGGATTAAGATTATTCAAAGTTCAACATATTTTTTCATGTATGACAGTGTTGCAGTGGAGGTGCAACCCAATGGATAAGACACTGGCCAACAATGGAGTTCTTCAGTGGTAAATACTATTTGAAAAGAGTTCTATTGATATTTCCCTCTTTGATTAAAATTGTCGAAATCATTTGAATTACAGTGATTAGCAAAGTAAAGTACTAATTGATGATAGTTTAAATCTATGAATGCATGGTCATCATTTAGGTTTCTATTATCATTCATATGTTTCATTTAAATCTAGTCAGTGATTAATAGGATAAGTTGTTTTAAACTGGATTAGGAGCACCCTCCTTGGTTTTGGAGATCCAGAAGTGTAGAGGGTAGTGTATCCCTATAGTTGGTCCAATCATCTTTAGAGCTATACATTTGGATTTAACCAATCCTTAGAAACTGTGGATGCATTGGTTGCCTGTTAGAGCATAAACTCCATTTTTGGGAACCAACATCACGTTTTTCCCCTTTCTTTTTCCCTAAGTCTACCCATTCCAAATACATCATTTTGGAATACATTAATGATTATATTACATTCATCTCCTCTTGGGAGGTAACAATAAGTTTACATCATGAAATATAATTACAAAGCATTCATTCTTCAAAAATTGGTACATAAGCAAGCATGAATCTTCAACCACTGCATCCACAAAAGACACCTCAATAAAAATATTTACCACCCAACCATGTGGATACCCAAAAGGGCCACTCCCCCATGCTAGGAGATAAACACCAAGGTCCACAAAGAAGGAATAGCTAGGCCATAACTAGGGTTGGGTAACCTTTCCCAAATAGAAAATAAAAGAAAATCACAGTATAAATCTTTCCCCAAAAAGGTTCTAAGGCTTGGTAGAAACTCTAAGAAACAACCTAAGTGAGTGTCATCGCATAGCCCTCACCCCTTGGGTTTTCTTGGTACTAGCCACTCCGGCCCCCGGCCCCCAAGTAGGCACATGTGGGATCGAATGCCTTTCATACAAACAAGCGCCATTTGATACCTACGTGTAGGTACTTTCTCCCACTCCCATCCATAGCCTTTACTAGAACTATGGGTGGGACACATTTAATATTTTTAATGTTTAAACCCATTCCCATAAGTTTAATTAAGTTTTCATTTGTTAAATAACTCTTTAGTCGGTTATCCTGCTTCTAGCCACTTAGGGCCTCGACCCCGCACTGAGAGCCACTCACTAGGTGTCGTTAGGTTTTCTACCCTTAACCCACATATCACAATCACATCATATGTGTAGTAAAAATACATTATAAACACATTTGAGAACTACTACAAAGAATAGAAAATAATAAGATAGTTTATCTATGTTTAGGGAATTTAGGAATGTTTAAGGATGTTTAGAATGTCCTGATCCTCTTAGACAACTCTAAACCCTACATTGTTTCCTACACACATCCTAACCCAATTAAGGCATCTAAATGCACTAGATATAACCTTCACCAAACATATTTAAGGTTCACACAAAATTCCATATGCCAAAAGATAACGTTCCATAAATTGCATTCTAAACCTGAAATATGACTAAGCCTAAAATTTGACTATGTCTGATTTTATTAAAAATCTAAAACCTAGAAGTTGCAACTTCACTCCTAGGAAGCTAAAACCTATCCTAATCAATCTGAAAGGTACCTAATCCCTTTATACAAGTATAACTTAAAGTATAAGAAATTAGAGTACATAAACTTATACTTCAATGTTATACTTGTATAAATAATCTAAATGTTTTGCTATGTCCTACTTGTACAAGTATTAAATCATCTAATTTCTACCTAACCCTTACCCACGCAGATTGTTTTCTACCATAAATAACTTATACTTAAATGTTATACTTCTATAAATAATCTAAATGTTTTGCTATGTCCTACTTGTACAAGTATTAAATCATCTAATTTCTGCCTAACCCTAACCCACGCAGATTGTTTTCTACCATAAATCCCGCACCTGATAGAGAAATAAATTCATGATAAACTTCTATAACCGGGTGGCATAATACAATAATAGATTGATGATAGAATAACCTATATTTCTACAAACAGCTGATAGATTTGCAACCTATATTTCTACAAATGCCTGGCAAAAATAGCAATGCATAACCACGGCTGACAAAATTACAATATTGTATAAATGTCTAATGCTACATTTGTTTAAACAAACTATGAACTCGAGATTATGTATGAACCCTAATCCACACACGAGATCATAATAATACTACTCAGGATTAAATAAACAATGACAGAGTACAAATGACACATCCCAAATGGTGAATTACACTAACAGTTTACAAATGGCAGGTTAGAAATGACGGATTACAAATCCTAATCCAAACATGGGAGACCAAAATCTAATTATAAAGGTAGATAAAATGAAAATGCTATGGATTCTCCAGATTCTTACAAATGCAAGTAATATTCCTATTCATAATGCATATGAGTAATCCATTTTGATGTATATATGGTCATATTCTCTTTCCAACAATAAAGACACAATGATATATGTACATAAACATTCTGAAGCCTATATAAGAAGCAAGCATATAGAGAAACATCCAATGATATTTTCATTATTTCATAATACAAAGGAGAGTTAACTCTTAGGATGAATTCCAACCTAGAGTCCTGCGTGGATTCGGTTGATGAAGAAGAAATTCAATCCTCTCAAAAATTTTCAGCACTCCTTCAATCCTTCTGGATGTAATCTCCAGCCTCTACCCATAACAATACAAATGCCAAACTTAGAGAAAAAGGAAATTATCTCCTAAAAATTATAAGTTTTCATACAATAATAATACTAATCTTCTTCTCGAAATCAACTCTTATCCAACCCCCTTTCACATAGGAAATCTTTCCTATATATAGATTGGGGATTAGTTGCACAGGTATTCCAACTGATGCAACTATCCACTGGTTATCCATTAACAATATAGTTTGTCAAACCATTCCCGTAAAGGTATAAATAAATTATAAATAAAACTATAATCTAAGATCCCTAAATTTAAGGGTGTCAAGATAGTTAAAATAATTTACTATTTTATTTAAAGAGAATTTACTAATCCTTTTTACCATTTTTGAGAATAACATAGATTTATATTTATCTAAATTAATTTTCCTCCACACAAGTATTTTATTATATATATATATATATATATATATATATATATATATATATATATATATATATATATATATATATATATCTGTGTGTGTGTGTGTGTGTGTGTGTATTCATAGGCATATGTGTGCACCCATATGCCTATGGTACATATATGATAAGTAAGACACATTATTACAAATATTAAATATTAAGAATAACATTATTATAAAATGTATTATTTATTCATACACTAATCCACATTCTAAAATATATTGGGTAACTACTAACATAAGTTAGATTTTACCACTATTATTTAAAACATTTATTATTAATATTGTCATAGACACTTGTTATTATGAGTATTATAAAATAATACCATAAAATTATTCATTATTTATTGATATTAGAGTCACATGTCAACTCGTTCCTAACAAGATATGCTAGTATAATAGTAGCTACTACTAAAGATAAATTACTACATCAATAATCTACTAACAAAATTGACCATACCATGAAGACAAGAACTAGCTACAAGACCCACAAATCCAACAAATTGAGAGATCACATAATACATCCACACAAGGGACTGACTCAGCACTTCCCACCTAAGGATAAAAGGATCAAAGGTGAAGTTTCTTCCTGTGGAACCTGGTGATATCTCTATAACAACAACAATGATCAAGGATTTTGAGGGATCGCTCAGACTTGTGAAGCCAGGTGGAGATGATACCCGATACCTGCAATCCTGCATCACCAAGAAGAGATACATATATATACATATGGATATACAAATTAGATATATACAAGTAGATGACCAAGATTGATACATCATGTGGACCTCAACTAAGTGAGTAACTATGACTTCATCCTGAGTCATGAAAACACATCAGACACATATCCATGAAAAATAAAACATCATGATAATGGTTAGATTCAAATCCTTGGGTTAGATCGATAAAACATATAAAAATAGATGGCTTTCTAATCTCATAAACATATAAATGATAACCATAAATGAACATATCCATCATATCATCATCCACAAAACATAAATGTAAATGTATAGTTCTAACCATCATAATAGAATGTCCAAGTCAGAAATTCCAAGTATCACCATAGGAGATGTATTACAAAGTTAGATAAGTGCTTCAAATTTTCCAATTGGAAATTGTTGGAAAGTTGACTATACTATTGTATATGATTATATATAGTGTTTTCCTTATGGAAACAAAGTCATATAGAGTTTTGGAGCTAGCACACATTATCATAAGGTCGAATATGGCTAAGTATAGAAGACTGAACAGTTAGCAGAGCACCAATAGATCAGAGCATTAGCGCACGTGAATATGACTAAGTTATCATATGGGCCCTTAAAGTTAAGCTTGTAAGTATGTATTCATGCTAATTATAAGTGTGCATGATCAGATGAAATATTATGATAAAGATACAGATAGTTGAAGTGGTACAGACAGTGAATGCCAGAATGAAATAGAGTATGCAACCGACTATTAGTAATTTGATTAGTGGTTATAATAATTCTTTATAAAGGATATACACCTATTATAATTAGGTTGTAGACATGTAAACATCTTTGTTTGTAAACACACTTGAAACAATTCACTTGGAAGCATTGTATGTAATTGGTTGTAGGATGACTTAGTTATTAGTTTTGTTAGTGCATATAAATATAAGATGCACATTTGTATTAATGGAGGAGAGTGAATATAGAGATAAAAGAAGTAGAGAAGAGACATGCGAAGTGAAGATAGAATGAGTTAGAGATTTAGAAGGAGCTAAAGCATCAATGCACAAAATGAACTGATCAGACAAGAAGTGTTACAACAATAGTTCATCCAACATATATAGTGTGTATCTAATAACAAAAGGTTGTAGCCTTCACCACTTGAGCAGTGAGCTCTAGGACTGTGTGTCCCCACCCCTAATAGGGTTATTGTAAAAGACTCCTAATAGGGTCTGACCTTTGACCAGGTCACTGTACTAAAAGCATTGTAAAGAACAACTCCTAACAGGGTTGCAGTTCTTCTAACAAGGATCATAAAACACTAGTGTAGTTCTTAGTGGATGTTAATTCCCACCAAGGTTTTTACCTATTTGGGTTTCCTTGTAACCATATTGGTGTTATTTGTTGTGATTGTTTATCCTATTCATATTGGTGTTCATTTCAGTACTTAAGCAATCAAGTTAAGTTTCAAGAGTTAAGAAATTAATAAGATATAAGTGAACACTAATTCAACCCCTCCTCTCAGTGTTCCCATTCCTAACAATTGGTATCAGAGCTCTAGTCCTCTAAAGAGAAGTTTAACCACTTGAGGAGATTAATGGGTTAAGAAGAAGACAAGAATCTGAAGAAGAATCTTATGGTAGCTCTTGAAGACCTTGACAGATCTGAGAAAGAAGTTGAAGAACTGAAATTGAAAATCAGTGGTGCACAAGTTTTCATCAAGAAGTTAAGAAAAGATTTGAAAGATTATTCAAACAAATGATTTAGGGAAGATGGTTAAGAAGTAGAATGAAGAGAACATGATGAATGGTGTCCCCCTTAATACCACAAGCACATAATAGAAATAGAGAAACGACAACAATAATATGGAAGAATAGAAAATTGGCTTCTTATTATCTCCACAAATGTGGAATTACAAACTTTCAGAATTACAATATGCAAAGCCACATGGGCATTCCCTTACAATATTCTGTAGGAAAAAGCCTCGAATCAATACCCAGATCTACTACCCAGAACTGCCCTAGACAACACTACGGGCCTTCCTTATATAGGCAATTTCCACCGCCCGAGAAGGTTCTAGAAATTTAGCCCTTAGGGCCGATCAAACTCAGAATTATTTTATTTTACAATTTATTACATCAAAGTCGGCTCAAAATGAATTTTGAAACCCAAACAAAAATTTTGAAGAAAAATTATTTTCCACCATTTCAGGTGACCTAACTTCCGAAGACCATAAGTCATCGCCCGTTGAGCCGATTGGCTATTATAACCCCATTCTGGAAATGCCACGAAGTGCTCTACAGGCTTGACCAGTGCAAAGTGCTCATCACCCAAATTTTCAACCTCTTTCGGGGCCTCTAAAGCCTTCAAAACTGAGTTTGAAGTTTCTATACCCTTCTGCCAATACCAAAAATCTTCAATATCTTCAAAACTACACCTGATCTAGCCATGAAACTTTGCTGGCAAGCTGATATGACTGAGATGAACCTCCATATGTAAAATCAGACATTCCGAGATCGTAAGACCAACTTATTAAAAATAGCAAGTTTCCACAAATAGCAACTCTACATAAGATAGCCCTTATTGAATACAAAAATAGAAATATTTTTGGGTGATGCAAGATTGCTCTTACACCCAGGATGCTCCTGCATCAAAACACATCTCTAAATGAATAGATTGAAGAGTTGGATGAAAAGCTAACTAACAATCAAGAAGTGTATGATGAATAGATCAAAGAGAACCTTCAAATCAATGAAGAATTGAGGCAAGAAAATGTGGAAATCTTAGAGCTAAGAAACAACAAAGAAAATTTGGAATCTAAGTTGAAAGAGGCAAAGAATCACATTGAGAAACTACACACCAGTTTTGATTTGATAGAATCACAGTTATATGCTAGAAAGCTTAAAGTAGGTACCAACGGTGTTGGATTCAATGAAGTGCAAAATTAGATTGATGACATGCGAGCAAGGATGAAAGCACCAGAAGACACTACATATGCTAAGGTGACTGGAAATAAGACTAAAGACAATGTTGAACCATCTAAAGATGAGCACAAGCCAGTAGACTGAACTTGTTATGCATGTAACACTTATGGACATATAGCAAGGAATTGTAAAGAGGTATGACCTTTCAATGGTTGCTATTATTCATGCAATAAATTTGGTCATAGAGCTATGAATTGTAGAAAAATTTAGAAGAACAAGACTCAGCAAAATCAGAGAAATCAGAATCAACCAAATGCAAGGAGTTCTTAGAGTATTGCATGTCAAATATGTAATTACAGTTGTCACTTAGCTAGAAAGTGTAAAATGGTAACCCATATCAATGTGTTGAGGAATTTAAGGCCTCCAGTTATTTGTCACTCTTGTAATAAGGCTAGACACATCTGAAAGTTTTGTAGATCAAGAACACAAAGTCAAGAAAGCCCTAAAAAGCCAGAAGAATCAATATTGGACACTGAAGGAGAAGTCAAGTTTGTGAAAGATTCAAAAGGTGCGAGATTGATTTGTTCAGAGGAAAAGAAGAATAAGGTTGATGAGTATGTATTGGATTCATCCACAATGGATGCACCCTCTACATTTGGATGAATGACCCTCTACATGCGGCCAGTATACTCACCTTCATAGTATGTGCCTTTGGATTTAACATTTTGAAGACTATTTGATGCTATGTGGAAGAGCGCACTGTCTGATCAATTGCAGGATGGAAGTTGGAAATTCTTAGTCAAATTTTGGTTCACGCGACAAGCATTAATGGTAGAAATTTCACTTTATAGTCTACAAAAACTTACATATCACTCAGTGCATTCAATTTTGAGCAATTGGAAAGCACAGGAGCCCTAGTAGTTGAATTGTGATGTGTTTGAGCTTGATTTACTAGAGAAGAAGTGTGATTAATTAGTTGTGAAGCCCTAGTCTGACGTGACAATTCAATAGTCTTTGCAAATCCTATTTTGGGTGTTAAACAAGTCAGTCATGGCTACACCTATTGTATTTGATGCCATGGATAGGAAGAGATATGTTTTCAAAAGGCATCCTTTTAATTCAACCCTAGATGACCTAGAAGGTAAATTTTCAAGAACCCCTATGGGTGTAATGCATGTTGAAGACATTCATGCATACATTTACTATAAGAAGGAACTAGTTGGACTTGACAGGATAAGGTCACACCTTGAGTCCATGATGAAACCAGACAAAACATTCCTAGATGAGTTCGCACATTTAGAAAATCATCCTATTGTTGAGTATTCTATAGCACATGAGTTCTACAAATTTGAGTGGATCAAGATCTTGTTAAGAATAATCCATGATGACCTATTTTGGATAGGAGAAGTCCCAGTAAGAATCATAGGAAATCTTATTCATGAAATGATAGACCTTTCTAAGATAGGCATCATTCTTCTAGTGGGCAAGGATGTAAGGAAATTAGTTGAACATGAATGTAAGTCCAGATGTGATAGGCATAGTATGATAGTTGAGCCTTTTCAAGAGAAAGACATCAAATTGATGTCTATGATACTAGGTTACAGGTTTCAACACACTAATAGGGTGAATAGTGTGTCTATGGCTACCATTCTTGCAGTAATCAGACTTGTTAGAGAAAATGGAGAGTTTGATCAGTGTGAGATCTTCTGTGCATAGTTGATTGATAACATTAGAGCCATCAAGCATGATAAGACCAAAATATTTAGGTTTGGGTCTCTAATCATTTACATGTACTTCCGTATACATGGAAAGGTCTCAGATTTGTACTTAGCCAAAAGTATGCATACAATGCCTTAAATATCTCTTAAGGCATCTATTGAGAGCACTTTGGAGGATTACATGGAGCTTGAACTATAGAGATTCAGGATCAAAATGCAAATGAGGTACAGGATACCATAAAGTATTGTTGAGAAATATAAAGACAACATTTGTTTTATGGTAGAGAGTGACATAACGTGTATGGAAGAAATTGAGCTTAGAACAAAGTGGATCCATCCACTTGGTTATGAGGTAGAGGAACCAATCTTGGAAGCATATGCACAAGTATTACTTTCAGCATCTAAGGACCCTAATGAACCAAGATGGGGAGCTTATGAAGAAAAGACAAGGGAAGTTGATGCAGTTCAGAATAGTGCAGCAACTAAGAGGAAAGCCTCTAAGATTACATATGAGATACTTCGAATTCATGTGGTAACACAAGAAGACCTAGACAAAGTAAGAGAACAAAAGATAGAATTGGAAATTCAGAGTGCATCCATAGGGGAAGCTAAGAAAGATGATTCTAAAATGAAGAAAATCAAGATTGAGAAGTCAGATGATCCAAAGGATAAACAAGGTAAAATAGATGTTATCCCTCCTACACCCAAAGAGATAATTCATCTTGATAAAACATCACCTCTAGAATATAAAATCATGCCAAAGAGGAAGAAGGAAACTAGCACAAATCACCGATCCTCACAGGCAACCAAAAGTGAAAAAAGAATGCTCAAGCACCTTCTGAGGTAGGTTTCAGACCTAGTCTTTAAGTTCTGAGAACAAGGATTATTGATGAAGGAAGAATAGATCCGATAGGAAATTTTTTATGAGAAGTATAGTAAAATTGATAAATCAGAGATTCGTGGCATGATCATAAAACATTTGATTAAGTTCAAGAAGACTATCTTGGAACTTAATACAATCATTCTGGATAGTGTTTGGAATATCTTGGAATCCTTAAAGAAACGGGCTATTGAAGAAGATCTTAGAATAAGGGAAAAGATTCTAGATGAAAGCCTCCCTATATGTTCCTTAGAAGAGAAAACATTATTTTTAGATTTGGAGAAGTTTCACCTCTAAACAAAGTTGAGAACACTACACATAATGGAAAAGAACTTTTAGTTGGCAACTAAAGAGACATAAAGATTTTGAGAAAGTCTTTCTGTATAGGCAAATGTACCCACCTACTATGCCCATAGCTCAAGTACCTTCTAAGGAAACCAAGGAGTCAAAGACCATCAATGCACCAATAATAGGTCCTCAGGATTTAACATCTATAATGATAACACCTACAGAGGCAGTGAAGTCTGTGCCCATGACTGAGACGCAAAAAGATGACACAATCATCATTGATAATGTAGAGATAGTCATGGAAGCCATAGATAAAGACCTGGATAAGTTTGAGGAATCTTTTGTGAGCACATAGGAGGTTGATATTCTATGTGGTGACAATTCACCTAATCTACAAGAAGTATTAATAGAGGATATAACAGGTGAAGAAGAAGAAAAGGAAACATAAAAAGAGATAGAAAAATAAAAAGAAAAGATAGAAGAGGAGAAAGGAGAAGAAGAGGTAAAAGTAAGTGAACCAATAGATGAGCCATCTATTGAAATTCCCGCGAAGATAAAATAAGAAGTGATGGAAAACACTCCTATCACTCCCTTACCCTCAGCATCATTGTTGTCAAGTTTGACACCGAACACCACAAGATTGGACTCTTGGGGAGAAGAAGACCCGATTAAGATCAGTGTCCTATCAATGGAGAAAGAAAAAGAGAAGCAAGTAATGAGGAACCCTCTATTTATTGAATTAGTCAACATTATGAAAAACTTTCTACCTTTAGACAAGAAAGTGTCTAAGGTTCATTCAGTTGATGATGTCAGTACTATATTGACAAACTTCAAAGAAAACTTTTCTAGCTTGGAAGAATCTACATCACAAGTTGTAGAAGAGAAATATATGAAGAAAAGATTGAGGGAACTAGTTGGAAACTTCACACTTGACCTCAGTTCATTGAAGATTGGTCAAGCATCCTTGAAGGAGTTTGTAGCTAAGGGAATGAAGATCATTGTTGATTGTATGAACCAAGATAAGCTAACTAGTGATCATTACAAGAAAATTTAGGAAGCAGAAGAAATGATAGAAAATGCAAGGAAATCAATGGAAGATCCCTCCATTGATGTAAACATGTTCAATAATGTGTACCAAGGGTAGATAGACAAAATAGAAAAGTCTGAGAAAGAGATGTCTCAGATAAGGGCAAGGGAAACACAGCTCAGGAATGCTCTTGCACCCTCTCTAGAAGTACTCAATCAGAACATCAAGAAGATCAATGCCACTATGGTGACATATGATCAAGGTCCAATTATAGGCATGGGAAAGATGGAGAAGCTACAATATTCCTTATGTGCCCATCTACAAACTGTCAATGCACTAATAGCATTTTGGAAACAAGAGATCCAAAATTTGCAGATAGCATATCTGGATGTCCTAACATTGTAAGTACTTGTAGATACACCTTTTTGAGCACCTTTCTCATTAATGTCAAAGGGGGAGTATTGTATGTAGAATATGGAGTAGTATATATGATTTAAAAGAAAAAGTATAGTACAGAGTATAAGGGAGATATAAGTTAGAGAATTTTGTGTAAGGGTAGAGTTAGTG